>JARQOD010004814.1:0-52174 GCA_033576555.1 Oophaga sylvatica
GATCGCGGTGTGCCAGGGGTTAATGTGCCGGGTGTAAGGTTCTGTGTATCTGTTTCTGAAACTCAGTTTGTTCGTCGGCCATTTTGCTTTCTGTTTTGCTGCAGCTATCTTGCCCTCAGTCAAAATGGAGTTTTCCAGCTTGCATGTTCCCGCCCTGATTCTCTCCGTTTGCTTCTTAAACAGCCACAGCTGAGCAATCAGTGCTTCAGAATCTAGCCTGCAGTGAACCTGTGTTCTGACTCCTGAAGCCTTGGACCTTGTACTCCAGCCATTCCTACTGAGGAACTCTGAAGCACTTGTGGACTCTGAACTCTGCTCTTGAGAGCCTCACGTTTGCATGGACTTGCGGTAACAGAGAAGAAGATCTGAATCTGTTGTGGAGAGTTATTGCTGAGCTTAGATTACTCTGGCCTGCTGTGTCTCCTGCTTCTGTGTTTGCAATCTGTGTGTTTATTTTTGCCAATTTGTATGAAGCAATACAAGACTTTCTTTATCAACCTGTGTCTCAAGTATTTTCATCGCACCCAAGCACAAGACGCTATATGAACTGTACCATATACATTACAAGATTCTGAAGCCAAACGTTAGTGTCTGCTGGGTCTGGAAAGGCTTGTCTGCTGTACTGTGGATATCGGATGTCCGGTTGTACTTTCTGTGATGACAGTGGTTGTGACTTCTCACAACCATTCCAGGTGAGCAATTCCCTTAAGTTTTTTTTTCTGCAGTGTTATCACAGGTAAACACTATTGTTTTTTTTTTTTTTTTTCTCTTCTCTTTTTGTCTGCTGAAACTCTGGATATCAGATGTCTGGTTGAAAGCTTTCTGTGATGATAGTGGTTGTGACTTCTCACAACCATTCCAGGTGAGCAGTTCCCTTAAAGTTTTTTCTTTCTTCAGTGTTGCCACAGGTGAACACTATTGTTTTTTTTTTCTCTCTTCTTTTTCCAGTAATCCTGTCTTAAAAGATCTGGAAAATGGAGGCCCGCATAAAGGAACTTTGCGGAGTGACTGATAATATCCTTGCAGATTTGCAGAATATAAAGACCCGTTTTACAAATCTTCAGGACCTAAATAATCACAATTTGCAAGTGGTTGGACAGACTACCCAGGATTTGCGAGCCAGGATTGAGGTTCTGGAGGGGCGAGTCCAGGCTTCTGCCGTGGCCCCGAGTTCTGGGATTCCCAAGTTGCCCCCTTTTCGTTTTGGTGGTGAACGTGAAAAATTCAGGGGATTTGTTAATCAATGCAATCTTTTTTTTTTCCGCACATGCTTCACAATTTCCTACTGAACGATCTAAGGTGCTTACTATAATTATGTTGCTTACCAACAAGGCTTTGATGTGGGCAAACCCTCTGATTGAGACTGAGGATGATTGTTTGAATCACCTTGATGATTTTATTTCAGCCATGGGGCAGGTGTTTGATGACCCCAATCGAGGTGCAACAGCTGAAGCAGCCATGTTAGCTTTGCGCCAAGGTAAGCACTCGGTAGCTGAATATGCCTTGGATTTCAGGAGATGGGCCCTTGATACCACCTGGGACAATTCCGCCAAAAAATCTATTTTTCGAAAGGGGTTATCCCCACTGATTAAGGATGAACTTGCTCGTGCCGACCCTCCCACTGCGTTAGGTGACTTTATTAACTACTGCATCCGTATTGATACTCGTTTAACTGAACGCAGGCAAGAGAGATGGTTCGAAAGCAATCGTACTAACCTTTTCCTACCTTCCTCTCCAGCTAAGGAACCTTTGAATAGGATTACACGGGAACCTGAACCTGAACCCATGCAGGTAGACTCTTTACTACGACGGGTTAGTGATGCACGCAAGGAACATCGATTTAAGGAGAATCTATGTTTTTATTGTGGTAAGTCAGGGCACTTTATTATTAACTGCCCCAGCCGTTCTCGCAAGACTACTGCAGCACTCATTCATTGTGAGTGTTGCGAGAGGGGATCTGTCAGGTCCGAGCCTCAGGCTCCAGAGAGATCTGCAGCAACAGATCTTGATTTCTCGGACTTAAACTCCGTTACCTCTGAGGACGTTGACTGTGTAAATGCTGCCATCTTTCAAGTTTCCTCAGCGGTGTCCCAGCTGAGTTGTAAAAAAAACAATTCTCACTGTTTTCTTTCCATCAAACTCTGGGTTGACTCAGCCTGGGTGTCTAGCTCTGCTATGATCGACTCAGGTGCAAGTGGAAATTTTATGGATGTCTCCTTTGCTCTGAAACAGGGAATACGTTCAGTGAAGAAGGCTACTCCAGTACAGATGGAAACTGTGGATGGCTCCCTGCTGACCTCTGGACCAGTGGATCAGGAAACAGAGCCTTTAAAGGTTCTTATGGGTAAAGATCATCAAGAGAAACTGTCCTTTATGCTTATCTCTTCTCCTCACTTTCCCATTATTCTAGGGCTACCATGGCTGCAGGCTCAGAATCCTACCATTAACTGGGAGACCAAGGAATTACACTTTCCAGAGAAACAGATGAGTCCAAAAATTTCAGCTTGCTCTGTTCCTAAAGGAACCATGTCAGTCCCTGAACTACCAGCTGTATACCAGGACTATGTGGATTTATGTGACAAGAAGAACGCTGACCAGCTTCCTCCTCACCGTCCATATGATTGTCCAATTGAATTATTGCCTGGAGCAGAGATACCTTTTGGTAAGATCTACCCCCTGGCGGGCCCGAGCTGAAGGCTTTAAAAGAGTACATAGACGAAAATCTAGCCAAGGGCTTCATACGCCCCTCTTCATCTCCTGCAGGGGCACCCATATTCTTTGTAAAGAAGAAAGATGGATCCCTGAGACCATGCGTAGACTATAGGGAACTCAATAAGGTTACTATTAGAAACCGTTATCCATTGCCTTTAATCCCTGAGTTATTGGAGAGAGTGCGACATGCCAAAATTTTTTCTAAACTAGATCTTCGTGGGGCCTATAACTTAGTCCGTATTAGACCTGGGGATGAATGGAAGACTGCATTCAGGTCACGCTATGGACACTTTGAATATCTAGTTATGCCTTTTGGTCTGAGTACCGCCCCAGCCACTTTCCAACACTTGGTGAATGACATCTTCAGGGATCTCCTGGATACATTCGTGGTAATTTATTTGGATGATATTTTAATTTTTTCTAACTCCACAGAGGAACATCATGGACATGTGAGAATGGTCTTGGAACGTCTAAGACAAAATCATCTTTACATCAAGCTTGAAAAGTGTGAATTCCATAAGACCGAAATTCAATTTCTGGGGTATGTACTGTCTACACAAGGAATTAGTATGGATGGAAGTAAAACCCAAGCCATCAATGATTGGCCAAGTCCTAGAAATGTGAAGGAGGTACAGCGCTTCATCGGGTTTGCAAACTTCTATAGACGTTTCATTAGAAATTTCTCTGAGGTAGTGTCACCTATCACCCAACTTACCCGGAAAGAGTCTAAGTTCTCCTGGACTCCCAAGCCCAGGAAGCATTTTCCCGTCTAAAAGATAAATTTACCACTGCACCTATCCTAGTACATCCCAACCCAGAGCTTGCCTTCATAATAGAGGTGGATGCTTCAGACTGTGCCGTGGGAGCTATACTCTCTCAGAGAACAGGTGAGAAGAATGTCTTGCATCCCTGTGCCTTCTTTTCCCAGCAGTTGTCTTCGGCTGAGAAGAACTACGATGTGGGCAATAGAGAGTTGTTGGCCATTATTGCCGCCTTCAAAGAATGGAGACACCTTCTTCAAGGAGCTGCACAGCAAATAGTCGTTCTGACAGACCATCGTAATCTTGAGTTTATCAGGTCGGCTAAGTGCCTGACTCCTCGCCAGGCTCGCTGGAATCTTTTCTTAAACCAATTTAATTTTATTATTTCTTATAGACCAGGATCGCGCAATGGAAAGGCTGATGCACTCTCTAGGATTTACTCAGCAGAGACACGTCCAATTACTCCTCCTAAGACTATTCTTCCTGACTCTAGATTCCTAGGAGTGATTCATCATCAAGACCTAATTAAAGACATCAAGGAAGCATACCATGCGGATTCTTTTTGGCTCAACCCCCAAGGGACGTAAGTCTTGTCTTTAAGAATGGTGTGTGGATTCTGGGACAACGTCTGTATATACCTGAAACAGTCAGATTGAGAGTATTGCAACTCATTCACGATTCCAAAATAGCCGGGCATAGAGGAATTCTAAAGACACAGGAATTTCTTTCTCGTTTCTTTTGGTGGCCCACTTGTAGGAAGGATGTTTTGAACTATGTCACTTCGTGTGAGGTTTGTGCAAGATGCAAAACATCTCGCTCTTCACCAACTGGTCTGTTACAGCCTCTTCCCACCCCGTCCCGCCCGTGGGGATCCATTTCTATGGACTTCATTGTGGAATTACCAACCTCTCAAGGGAAGAACACTATTCTAGTGGTGGTTGACCGTCTAACAAAGGCAGCTCATTTTATCCCTTGTGTCGGCTTACCCACTGCAAAACAGACATCAGATTTGATGATTAAAGATGTGTTTCGCTTACATGGAGTACCGGATGAGGTTATTTCGGATCGAGGGGTGCAATTCACTTCTAGGTTTTGGCAAAATTTCTGTGCAGCATTGGACATTAAAGTAAACCTTTCTTCTGCTTTTCATCCCCAGACTAATGGACAAACCGAACGAACCAATCAAACCCTGGAGCAGTATCTCCGCTGCTTTATCTGCCACCTACAGGATGATTGGGTGGATCTACTTCCATTGGCTGAGTTCTCTTACAACAACTCTCAGAGTGCCTCCACTAAACAGTCTCCTTTTTACTCTAATCTAGGTTATCATCCTAACATTCTACCACGATTTCCCATAGAGAGCCTTTGCCAGCAGTGGCTGAAAGAGTCACGACTTTACAGAAGAATATGGATCTTCTAAAGGAGAATCTGGAATCGGCTCAGGAAAGGTACAAGAAGGCAGCAGATAAATTTCGTAAACCTGCACCAGCTTTTAAGGTAGGAGACCTGGTCTGGCTGTCAACCAGAAATCTTAAGTTAAGGATTCCATCGTCTAAGTTGGGACATAAGTACATTGGACCCTATAAAATCAGTAAAATTATAAGTGCCGTTGCTTGTCGTCTTCAATTGCCCAGAACTATGAGAATCCACCCTGTCTTTCATGTATCCCTACTAAAGGCTGCGACACCCAATACGTTTCCTGGACGTTCTTCTCCTTGCCCTGACCCAGTGCTAGTCGATGGTCAGGAGGAATTTGTGGTGGAAAGGATTTTAGATTCCAGGTTGTATAGAAATCAGTTACAATATCTGATTAAATGGCAGGGCTACCCAGTGGAGGACAACTCATGGGAACCGGTCAATAACGTTAATGCTCCTCGCTTGCTCCGTCAGTTTCATCAGAGGTACCCACACAAGCCTGGTCTGAGGTCATCCGGAGGTTGTCCCTAAGGGGGAGTAATGTAAGGTTCTGTGTATCTGTTTCTGAAACTCAGTTTGTTCGTCGGCCATTTTGCTTTCTGTTTTGCTGCAGCTATCTTGCCCTCAGTCAAAATGGAGTTTTCCAGCTTGCATGTTCCCGCCCTGATTCTCTCCGTTTGCTTCTTAAACAGCCACAGCTGAGCAATCAGTGCTTCAGAATCTAGCCTGCAGTGAACCTGTGTTCTGACTCCTGAAGCCTTGGACCTTGTACTCCAGCCATTCCTACTGAGGAACTCTGAAGCACTTGTGGACTCTGAACTCTGCTCTTGAGAGCCTCACGTTTGCATGGACTTGCGGTAACAGAGAAGAAGATCTGAATCTGTTGTGGAGAGTTATTGCTGAGCTTAGATTACTCTGGCCTGCTGTGTCTCCTGCTTCTGTGTTTGCAATCTGTGTGTTTATTTTTGCCAATTTGTATGAAGCAATACAAGACTTTCTTTATCAACCTGTGTCTCAAGTATTTTCATCGCACCCAAGCACAAGACGCTATATGAACTGTACCATATACATTACACCGGGAGTGGTCCGTGACCGCTCCTGGCACATAGTGCCGGGTGTCAGCTGTGATAATCAGCTGACACCCGGCGGCGATCAGCTGCGCTCCCCCCGGGAGCGCAGCTGATCGCCTTGGACGTACTATCCCATCCCTGGGAATTAAGTCCCAGGGTACATGGACGGGATAGTACGTCCGATGACAGAAAGGGGTTAATGAATAATTTTATATGTTTGTGTCACTGGTAGAATATTTCATATATTCTATTTCTACATATTATTTCCTACTATGTATTTTTTAATTATTGAATACTAGAGTTGAGCGATACTTTCCGATATCCAAAAGTATCGGAATCGGAATGGTATCGCCGATACCCAAAAAATATCGGCGATACCCGATACCGATACCGAAAATCCAATGTAAGTCTATGGGAACAAAATATCGGAATTAAAAAAAACCCATTCTTGCCTTGTTGGTTAATTGTACATGAAGGAAAACAACAAAGAGTAATGTAGAATGTATTGGGGAAGGTTGAGGAGACATTAAAGGCATAGATGTTTAACCCAATCAAATGGAATAGCATAAATATTTTTTTTTTTAAAGATGTTCGGATTGACGAAGAAATTGACAATGTTGTTAAAGTTTTTTCTATTTTGGCAAATATGTATATTTCACAACTTCCATGCTCTTCACCTTTTTAACTTTTGACACACTTTCTCCTTCATAATCTTCAGCAGCATCATCTTTTTCATCAAATTATTCTTCATCTTCACCTTCTTTATCTTCTTCTTAAACTTCTTGCTATTCATCTTTTTGTTAACATTACTCATATTCTTCTTATTAAACTATTATTCTTATTCATATTGTACTTCATCTTCTTCATCATATTCTTATTTGTGACAGAGAATCCTGTACTTGTAATCTGTCAAAGTATGAATTTTTCATCCTTCCGTTCTTGCTGTCACAAAAGATTTAAATTACAACAGTATTTGTCCGTGTTCAGTTTAGCCTGCAGCAGCAGGCATTTTCCAGGGGCACCACGAGGAGGAACGGACTCACCCCCATACACTGCTTAGTCTTCTTCTGCTTATAATTTAGAGCATATATTTTGCTCTTCATTTTGGTCTTATACTTCATGTTCTTCTGCTTTTTGATCTTCTGCTTATTGTTCTTAAGTCTCTTGTTCTGTATCTTGTAGTTTGTCTTAACCTTCTTAGTCCTGTTTGGTAATCTTTTATTTCTTCTTTGTGATGGTGTTTAGGCTGGTTTTCTTGATGCTCGTCGTCCTTGTGGTCGTCATCTTCTTCGGGGTGGTCATCAGGGTCGTCGTCTTCATTGTTGGAGATCCAGAGTGATTACCCAAAAAAGCATTGAAAAAATCTTCAATTTGTAAATGTAGTAGAAGGTACAAGAGTCAATGCAAGTAACGAGGACCAGCTGACTGTGCTGGAACCCGGAGGGGCAGCAGAAGGAAAATAGCCAATGGCACAACCGAGGACCAGCTGACGTTACTGGGACACGGTTACTAAGCAGGAGGTACCTGTGCTCCAAAGCACTACCAAGGACCAGCAGACGTTGCTGGAACTCGGATACCGAGATGGAGGCACCTAGGCCAAAGGCACTGCGGAGAACCAGCTGACGGTACTGGAACCCGGACGGGTAGCAGAAGGTACAAGAGCCAATGCAAGTAACGAGGACCAGCTGACTGTGCTGGAACCCGGAGGGGCAGCAGAAGGAAAAGAGCCAATGGCACAACCGAGGACCAGCTGACGTTACTGGGACACGGTTACTAAGCAGGAGGTACCTGTGCTCCAAAGCACTACCAAGGACCAGCAGACGTTGCTGGAACTCGGATACCGAGATGGAGGCACCTAGGCCAAAGGCACTGCGGAGAACCAGCTGACGGTACTGGAACCCGGACGGGTAGCAGAAGGTACAAGAGCCAATGCAAGTAACGAGGACCAGCTGACTGTGCTGGAACCCGGAGGGGCAGCAGAAGTAAAAGAGCCAATGGCACAACCGAGGACCAGCTGACGTTACTGGGACACGGTTACTAAGCAGGAGGTACCTGTGCTCCAAAGCACTACCAAGGACCAGCAGACATTGCTGGAACTCGGATACCGAGATGGAGGCACCTAGGCCAAAGGCACTGCGGAGAACCAGCTGACGGTACTGGAACCCGGGCGGGTAGCAGAAGGTACAAGAGCCAATGAAAGTAACGAGGACCAGCTGACTGTGCTGGAACCCGGAGAGGCAGCAGAAGGAAAAGAGCCAATGGCACAACCGAGGACCAGCTGACGTTACTGGGACACGGTTACTAAGCAGGAGGTACCTGTGCTCCAAAGCACTACCAAGGACCAGCAGACGTTGCTGGAACTCGGATACCGAGATGGAGGCATCTAGGCCAAAGGCACTGCGGAGAACCAGCTGACGGTACTGGAACCCGGACGGGTAGCAGAAGGTACCCATGGAAATTTAAGTTGACAGGCCGCGAGCCGGCCGCAGTTACCGAATCCCTCAGTACTACAGTGGGTGATTGTCCTATTGTCACAACGGAAACAGCCTTTATTTGCATATCCCGCAGCACAATAGGAAGCACCTAAACTCCAAGCACCATAGAGTCGGCTAACCCGACCGCAACACGACAGGACAACTTATTGGAGGCTAAGTGATGTTTAAACTGACAGGAAACAGATGGCGTGCTGTAACCAGTCTGGGCAGGAGTGAGTACCCGTGCCAATGACACTTCCGAGCAACAACTGGCGGTGTTGAAGCCCAGGGATGAGAAGACAACAGGGTGGAGGCAGCATGACTTTTTGCCGTTCACACAGCAGGGGAACAGCTGACATTACTGAACCCCAGTAACACAGGAGCAAGTGTTGACTGTGCTAACAGCATTTCCGAGCAACAACTGGCGATGTTGTAGCCCAGGAATGAGAAGAGAACATTGTGGAGGCAGCAGGACTTTTTGCCGTTCACACAGCAGGGGAGCAGCTGACATTACTGAACCCCAGTAACACAGGAGCAAGTGTTCACTGTGCTAACAGCACTTCCGAGCAACAACTGGCAGTGTTGTAGCCCAGGGATGAGAAGAGAACATGGTGGAGGCAGCAGGACTTTTTGCAGTTCACACAGCAGGGGAACAGCTGACATTACTGAACCCCAGTAACACAGGAGCAAGTGTTCACTGTGCTAACAGCACTTCCGAGCAACAACTGGCGGTGTTGTAGCCCAGGGATGAGAAGAGAACATGGTGGAGGCAGCAGGACTTTTTGCCGTTCACACAGCAGGGGAACAGCTGACATTACTGAACCCCAGTAACACAGGAGCAAGTGTTCACTGTGCTAACAGCACTTCCGAGCAACAACTGGCGGTGTTGTAGCCCAGGGATGAGAAGAGAACATGGTGGAGGCAGCAGTACTTTTTGCCGTTCACACAGCAGGGGAACAGCTGACATTACTGAACCCCAGTAACACAGGAGCAAGTGTTCACTGTGCTAACAGCACTTCCGAGCAACAACTGGCGGTGTTGTAGCCCAGGGATGAGAAGAGAACATGGTGGAGGCAGCAGGACTTTTTTGCCGTTCACACAGCAGGGAAACAGCTGACATTACTGAACCCCAGTAACACAGGAGCAAGTGTTCACTGTGCTAACAGCACTTCCGAGCAACAACTGGCGGTGTTGTAGCCCAGGGATGAGAAGAGAACATGGTGGAGGCAGCAGTACTTTTTGCCGTTCACACAGCAGGGGAACAGCTGACATTACTGAACCCCAGTAACACAGGAGCAAGTGTTCACTGTGCTAACAGCACTTCCGAGCAACAACTGGCGGTGTGTAGCCCAGGGATGAGAAGAGAACATGGTGGAGGCAGCAGGACTTTTTGCCGTTCACACAGCAGGGGAACAGCTGACATTACTGAACCCCAGTAACACAGGAGCAAGTGTTCACTGTGCTAACAGCACTTCCGAGCAACAACTGGCAGTGTTGTAGCCCAGGGATGAGAAGAGAACATGGTGGAGGCAGCAGGACTTTTTGCCGTTCACACAGCAGGGGAACAGCTGACATTACTGAACCCCAGTAACACAGGAGCAAGTGTTCACTGTGCTAACAGCACTTCCGAGCAACAACTGGCGGTGTTGTAGCCCAGGGATGAGAAGAGAACATGGTGGAGGCAGCAGGACTTTTTGCCGTTCACACAGCAGGGGAACAGCTGACATTACTGAACCCCAGTAACACAGGAGCAAGTGTTCACTGTGCTAACAGCACTTCCGAGCAACAACTGGCGGTGTTGTAGCCCAGGGATGAGAAGAGAACATGGTGGAGGCAGCAGGACTTTTTGCCGTTCACACAGCAGGGGAACAGCTGACATTACTGAACCCCAGTAACACAGGAGCAAGTGTTCACTGTGCTAACAGCACTTCCGAGCAACAACTGGCGGTGTTGTAGCCCAGGAATGAGAAGAGAACATGGTGGAGGCAGCAGGACTTTTTGCCGTTCACACAGCAGGGGAACAGCTGACATTACTGAACCCCAGTAACACAGGAGCAAGTGTTCACTGCGCTAACAGCACTTCCGAGCAACAACTGGCGGTGTTGGAGCCCAGGGTCAAGGAGGATGTTTAAATACTATATCAAGTATTTTCCTTGTTACGTGTCAATTAAAAATGTCTATACTCCAAACAAGAGAAATATAACCTTTAGTACCATAAGATGATGATTTTACTTAAAAAAATATATGTAAATTAATAATTTACAAACATAAACGCATACATTAACATGTTGAAAAGCAATGCAAAACACAATTAAAATAGGTTAAATAATCTGCTATACGGTTTAAAATAAAAGCATACAAGTACATATCAGAATCCATTAATGATGGCTAAGTAACAGTATGTACACCATTTTTATTGTGTAGACAATGAATGGCTGACTTAAAAACATAATCAGCATTACAAGTTATCTTTGACATTCATAAAACTTTACATTTGGTGAATAAATCACTAAAAATTTTTTAAAAATATCTAAAATTTCCATCATGTAATACTGATAATATGTGCAATTCATTTATATTAACAAATCAAAAATTTAAAAAGTGCATAGTGCAGAGTGAAAACAGATATTTATGCCTTGACTGTGGACTTGCAAGCATGACAACGGATAGATAAGGTATATATAGATGAGACTGCATAGCCACAGATGGTGAATGGCGATGTAATACTGTACCTCAATAAAGTGTGCGTTACTACTACATCCTTTTTTTTATATAGCTTTATAAAAGGTTACGTGCATGTATGGTTGCGCCTTTGTTTGGACGCACAGACTGGCTTCCTGCTGTGATGCGTTGGGTATTGGAGCGTCTGTACGTCTTATGACGCAGACTAACATTCACGGTGCGCATCGTTCATCATCGCAAGCGTACCGACAACACAAAGGCGTTGTCATGACTGCTTTACTCAGTAAACATGCACCTATGATGAAACATACACGCATGTGCCCTATTACATAACAAGCTACAAGAAAAACGAGTGTGAGGTGTGACACAGCTGTTTTGTTAAGGTACAGTATTATATCGACATTGTACAGGTGTCGCTATTCAGTCTGATAAATAGATATCATTCACCTATTCTATCAGTTGTCGTTCTTTCAGCACCACTTACAGGTATATATTTTGCTATTGTGACTATGCACTATTGACTTTACCAAGGTAATGCATGATTTTTGTTAGCGATTATCATGTTTACCTGAAGGACCTTTATGATATGGGCTGTTAACTTTCTAATTAAATATGTATTTTTTAAAATGACACAAATATAAGTAATGTTGAAGAGGACTATTCCTACATGCATTGTTTGCACAATATTACAGGTGTACATCACGTCCCTTAATCAACATTGGATTATTATATTTACTTGTATGCTTTTATTTAAAAGGCAAGAACACTGAAGTATAACCTTCGCACTGCAGCAGTTGTCAAAGTTCAACCCACATTATGCACTTCCAACATTGCAGAATTTGAGTCATGATGTGAGTTGGATTTGTCTAAGCTATGGAGTGACAAGGTTGACCATCAGTATCCTATAGCATAAGTAGGCTTTTGTGTTTGCATTTGTTTTCGACATGTGCATATCTGTAATAATATGTCACAATTATTTTGTAACAGATTTGTGACAAAGACTAATCATTTTATGGTTTTAAAGTTGACGTTTCAAATGTTTACAGCTTAGAAATCAGGGTGTAGCCTCATATCTATGTGTAGCACTAGACACTTTGACATGTCATGTTTTTTTCACCATGATTAGGTAGCTAGCAGTAATTTTTGCCGGACACACAGCAGGGGAACAGCAGGCGTTACTGAACCCCACAAACACATCAGCGATTGTTTTCATCTGTGCATCTAACACTTCTGAGCAGCAACTGGCGGTGTTGAAGCCCAGGGTCAAGGAGGGTGTAGGCAGAGGCCTAGTATGAGATGTTTGAAGTTGAAGTTGTAGTTAGCAGCAGTAATTTTTGCCAGACACACAGCAGGGGAACAGCAGGCGTTACTGAACCCCACAAACACATCAGCGATTGTTTTCATCTGTGCATCTAACACTTCTGAGCAGCAACTGGCGGTGTTGAAGCCCAGGGTCAAGGAGGGTGTAGGCAGAGGCCTAGTATGAGATGTTTGAAGTTGAAGTTGTAGTTAGCAGCAGTATTTTTTGCCAGACACACAGCAGGGGAACAGCAGGCGTTACTGAACCCCACAAACACATCAGCGATTGTTTTCATCTGTGCATCTAACACTTCTGAGCAGCAACTGGCGGTGTTGAAGCCCAGGGTCAAGGAGAGTGTAGGCATAAAATATTGAGTTATTGCCTTGTTACGTGGCCATTGCAAATGTATGTACTTCAAACAAGAATAAATGAAGTTTTACTAGGACAATAAAATGATGAATTTCAATTCCAAGAATAGAAAAATATTTATACTTGAGAGTCCTCTGTGGTTGATACCGTTTAATGGCTAACTGAAAATATGGTAACAAATTCCAAGCTTTCGAGACTACTCAGGTCTCTTCATCAGGCTAAGACTAAAACAAAAAATGAAGAATCACATATTTCTACACACAACAGGACACAGGAATAGGTAAGACAAGTGAGGGAGGGACAAGTGAGGGGAGACCGGCCAAAAAATGAGAACAAGGATGAATTATCAGCGCCACACAATAAGAGAAAAAATAATGGATTTACCTGTGGCAAAACAATTTTGTATGCCCGGTCATAGCATGATGGATATGGAATTACTGGTATTAAAATATAACTTCAAATATGAGAAAGATACAAAGGTTTCAGAATATAAGCTCATCATGACCTTTGACACTGTTAGTGATGGAATGAATAGATCACACGGATTTATGTCATTCTATATCAATTAAGGAATCTGCGTCTCTGCCCTTCCAGGGGCATGAAAACACAAAACCAGACCCCAATCAGAGGGCAATAAAACTTTCTATCCTTATCTAGGAACTGTTCCAATATTTATGTTCATCCCTCTGTGATAATGACAGTTCTGCTACACGTCACTTACTTGTCTTACCTATTTCATTATTCCTGTGTCCTGTTGTGTATAGAAATATGTGATGCTTCATTTTTTGTTATAGTCTTTGCCTGATGAAGAGACGTGAGTAGCCTCGAAAGCTTGCAATTTGTTACCATCTTTTCAGTTATCCATTAAAAGGTAACAACCACTGCGGACTCTCAAGTCTAAATATTTTTCTATCTACTGGCTAACACGGTACGAAGATACACGTTTCCTAACTTCAAGAATAAAAATAAAGACACTGCAAATATAAACGCATATATGCACATGCCAACAAGAAATGGAACAACACACCACCCAAAAAATTGGTTACAAAATGTAGTGTTGTAAATTTAAGAATAAAAGTCCATTTTTGTATTTATGAATAATGCTTAAGGAACGCTATGTTAAACCATAACATAGTTAAGACAATGGATTTTGTAATAGTCACTCATCATCATCATCATTGCAATTTAGATGTGACAGTCACAGACATTTCAATTATTTAAGTTAATAAAATCGTTACTTTGTACAGCATGTATGACATGTCCAGCATGGACTCATCAATGTGATGACACAATAATGTACGATAAAAAATAACCATTTAAAAAATCATAATGCATTGTCACAATTTAAGTGTGTGCCTGCAAGTGTAGGTGAAACAAAGGCTACGGATATCAAAGGTATATTCTATGTCTGTATCAGACAGTGGACAGCCTCTGATGGGTAATGGCGATGTTATACTGTACGTCAATAAAGTCTGCGGCTGCAATCATGCATTTTTTGCTTGTACAGTGTTGAAGAGGGTAAAAGCATGTCTGGTTGCGCAAGGCTTTATCCGTCAACACTACCTTCCTACTGTCACGCGTAGGGTAGGGTAGCGTGTGTCAATTAGATGACTCTATAAAATGTGACGTTACGCAGCGTTATTGCGCCCTAGGGACGCCAAAAATACGACAGCAGTAATCATTTACTGTCTAATATTCCACCTATGACCAACAAAAAAAGACCGTTCCCTCTTTAACAATCTACAAGACTAACAAGCATAATGGTTGACGCTGACTTTATTGAGGTACAGTATTACATCGACATTGTCCATGAGTAACTATGCACTGTGATACCTATATACCATTATTAATTTATATCTGTTGTGGTTGTTTCAACAGCACTTGCAGGTATAACTACCTATTGTCAGTATGCATGATGCACTTTCTAGATGTAATAATTTATTATTGCACATTATTACCAGGTTTAGATGCTGGCCATTTCATATATGGTGTGTGAAGTTACAGTTGGCATCAGTATGTGTATTTTATAATGTCTGTCATAAATAAAACTCGTGATGATGATGATGAGGATTTTAT
This sequence comes from Oophaga sylvatica, assembly GCA_033576555.1. Classification (NCBI taxonomy): domain Eukaryota; kingdom Metazoa; phylum Chordata; class Amphibia; order Anura; family Dendrobatidae; genus Oophaga; species Oophaga sylvatica. The sequence goes on from JARQOD010004814.1 coordinate 14,861, forward strand.
GATTCGTACATCCATTGACTGCATTATCTTACAGGTACAGATAAAGTTCCTTAAAAAGCATTAATTGATAAGTATGAAATGTACTTTTATGCATTAATTTCAAAAAGTGAACACTATGTTTTAGTTTTTGTTACCATTTCTAATAGACATGTGCAGATATGCGCTGTGATGACAAATTATTATTTGTCCATATTTGTCATAAAAATTTATCATTCTAGGCCTGGAAAACTTCACAATTTCATGTTTTAAGCATAACAATCAGGGTGACGGCTCTTCCCTATTTGGAGCATGTTCGACATGGGTTTTTCTTTGCATGTTTAGGGAACAGGAGACTTCTTGCCGGACACACAGCAGGGGAACAGCTGGCGTTACTGAACCCCACTAACACTATAGCTTGTGTATTGGTCTGTGGACACGACACTTCTGAGCAGCAACTGGCAGTGTTGTAGCCCAGTGAGTAGAGTTCAGGTGGTAGAAAGATGAACATAACAGGAGACTTGGATAACGTTGCGAACCAGTTATTTAATCTGAAAATGGACAGACAAATTCTGGCGAGATCCATGCCTTGTTCATTTTCAGAAAAGTAAGCCGGTCTACATTATCGGAGGATAGTCGCATGCGACGGTCTGTTAGTACACCACCTGCAGCACTAAAGACGCGCTCCGATAATACACTGGCAGCAGGGCAAGCCAGCATCTCCAATGCATACTGGCTAAGCTCTGGCCATGTATCCAGCTTAGAGACCCAAAATTTTAATGGGGAAGAGCCATCTGGGAGTACACTGAGAGGGAAAGACATGTAGTCTGTCACCATCTTACGGAAACGTTGCCTCCTGCTGACTGGAGCCGTCTCGGATGGTGTAGACATTTGTGGCGCTGCCACAATACTTCGCCACATTTGGAACATACTGGTCTTGCCTTTTGAAGAGGCGCTGCTTGTGCTCCCTCTTGTTGCAGAGCTGTCTCCACTGCCTCGACGCACAGAGCTGCTTTGTAAAGCAGTAGCAGCAGCAGCAGTGCTCTGGGCTGGAATGGAGAACATTATGGATTGCACCAGTGTGTCTTGGTACTCCCGCATTTTACGCTCCCGGTTCAACGGTGTGATGAGGCTTTGTAAGTTGTCCCGGTAGCGAGGGTCTAGGAGGGTGTACACCCAATAATCAGAGTGGTGAGAATGTGGGCGATGCGGCGGTCGTTTCTCAGGCACTGCAGCATGAAATCAACCATGTGCTGCAGACTCCCAACTGGCCAAGAAACGCTGTCCCCTGCAAGAGGCGTCATCTCTGCCTGCTCTGCATCACCCCACCCTCGCTCTACATACTGACTAGAGCGTTGTGTACCTCCCTCTGGAGCGATGTCTTCCTCCTCCATTGACTCCTCCTCATCCTCCTCACAAAGTGAGCCCTGCCCAGCCCTTTGTGAGGAAGCACGTTGCGCTGACTGTCCAGAAGGTGATGGAATTTGTGACTCCTCATCCTCCACCTCTTCCAAAACCTCATCCCTTAGTGCTTGCAGTGTTTTTTGAAGCAGGCAGATAAGGGGGACAGTCAGGCTGACTAGTGCATCATCTGCACTCGCCATCCGCGTTGACTCATCAAACGCACGCAAAACGTGGCAGATGTCCTTCATAGAGGCCCACTCAGTAGTGGTGAAGTGTGAACGGCGCAAATTGCGAGTTGATTGAGCCTGATGCAGCTGATACTCCATTACTGCTGGCTGCTGCTCACACAACCGCTCCAACATATGTAACGTGGAATTCCACCTGGTGGGTACGTCACATATGATGCGATGTTCAGGAAGGTGAAATCTGCGTTGCAGAGCTGCAATGCGCGATCTGACCATGCTGGAACGTCGCAAGTGAGCGCACTCTAGGCGGACCTTGTGCAGCAGTGCATCAAGATCCGGATAGTCCCTCAAAAAACTCTGCACGACCAAGTTGAGCACATGTGCCAGACATGGTATGTGAGTGAGGTTGCCAAGGCCCAGAGCTGCCACCAGATTTCGGCCATTGTCACACACTACCAAGCCTGGCTGGAGATTCGCTGGCAAAAACCACATGTCGCTCTCCTGCTTGATGGCATTCCAGAGCTCCTGCGCTGTGTGGCTTCGATTCCCCATGGAAATTAATTTCAGGACGGCCTGTTGACGTTTGGCCACGGCTGTGCTCATATCGGTCGCATCAGGTAAGCGTTCACGGGTCCATGTGGAGGTAGACCGTGACGGCTCCTGCAGCGATGATTCTGAGGAACTGGAGTAGGAGGAGGAGTCAATGTGTACAGACTTGATTCCTGCAATCCTTGCAGTTGGCAGAACACGTACAGCGCCACTCGCAAGATCTGTACCCGGCTCCACAACATTGACCCAATGGGCAGTGAGGGAAAGGTATCGTCCCTGGCCATGGGTACTGGTCCACGCATCGGTGGTCAGGTGGACCTTGCTACTGACGGCGTTTAGTAGCGCATGTTTAATTTTTCCCTCAACATGCTTTTGCAGACCAGGGACGGCTTGCCTGCTGAAATAAAATCGGCTGGGCACATTGTATTGTGGGACTGCCAATGCCATTAAGTTACGGAAACTGTCAGTCTCCACCAGCCTGAATGACAGCATTTCAAGGGACAGGAGTTTTGCAATGCCAGCATTCAGAGCCTGTGCTCGTGGATGGTTTGCCGAGTATGGCCGTCTTTTATCCCATGCCTGTGCTACCGATGGCTGTTTTGTGGCCTGGGAGTGTGAGGATGACAGGGAACTTGCAGCTGTGGGTGGAATAACACTGGGTCTCTGGACAACAGTGACAGAGGTTCTTCCATGGCGATCCTGTGAGGAAGCCGAACCAGCTGTGTGTGAGCTGGAGGAAGAGGCTCCAACACGAGCTGAAGATGTAGGTGCTGCTGTAGGTTGGCCTACATCTCCAGTGTGTCTTTGTAACTCAACCACGTGCTTTGACCGCACATGTTTCCACATATTTGTGGTATTAAGGTTACTGACACTTTTACCTCTTTTTACTTTTTGATTGCACAGCTTGCATTTGACATAGCAAATATCATCTGCAAGTGTGTCAAAAAAGGACCACGCAGTGCAAGTCCTGGGAGCGCCCGTTTTGGCTGTTGGAAGAGAACTGCTATGAACGGGTGCCAAACTGGAGGCTACAGGCAACCGAGTCTGCAGCCTACCTCTCCCTACTGTTTGGACCGTTGGGGCAATCTCTTCCTCAGAGCTGCTACCACCACCTTCCTGTTCCTCACGCCATTTTGGGTCTTGGACCTCATCATTTCCACTACCCTCTTCCAACACCTGCTGCTGTTGGGTGGTCTGGCCAGCACCATGCTCAACAGAAACTGGCACCTGAGTCTCATCATCATCAGATGCATTCTGCGGTGTGCTGACCATCGGCACTGGCTCACCCGCCTCTTCACATTCAGAGAGACACAGCTGTTGCGCATCACTGCATACTGCCTCTTCTTCACATTCCAGAATGCTGCTTGGCTGGGCCCCTGTTTGCAAGCCAACAGATTCTGAGAACAGAAGCAGAGACTCAGCTGTCTCCAGTTCAGAACTCTCTGACTGCCTGGGCAATTTGGCAGGCGGTGAAGAGACAGATGGTTGTTCAACAGTGCTGTGGTCCTGAGAGGAGGTGGAAGCAATTGAAGTCGATGCATTGGCTGCCATCCAACCAGCAACGGCTTCAATTTGTTCTTCCCGCAGCAGGGGGGTACGCTGAGCTCCTACAAAAGTGCGCATAAAGGAACGCTCACGGGGAAAACTGGTGGATGCTGTGTCACTGGGTGCGGCAGCAGCCACAGAATCCCCACGTCCTCTCCCTGCTGAAACTCCACGGCCACGACCACGTGCCTTACTCCCTGCCTTCTTCATCTTGGTAGATTGATAAAGAAAGTCAGAAAAGTTATAAGGCCTAAGTGTGGTTATTCCTCAGAGACTGCAGTGAACACTGCAGACAACTGTTCAGTAGCTGTGAAAGGCCCCTTTGTGTACTTCTATAGTGTTTACAACCAATGTATTGTATACGGATGGAAGCGCGTCACACTAATAGATTAGATTTTTTTCAAATATAATGGAGCAGCACCAATTAGAGAAAAATGTGAAGGATGAGGCAGTGACACACGCTCAGCAGACTACAACCAGCAGTGGTTGAAGAACTAACTGGAGCGTAATCTGCACTCAAAAAATGAAAAGCTCACAGACTACAGTGAACACTGCAGACAACTGTTCAGTAGCTGTGAAAGGCCCCTTTGTGTACTTCTATAGTGTTTGCAACCAATGTATTGTATACGGATGGAAGCGCGTCACACTAATATATTAGATTTTTTTCAAATATAATGGAACAGCACCAATTAGAGAAAAATGTGAAGGATGAGGCAGTGACACACGCTCAGCAGACTACAACCAGCAGTGGTTGAAGAACTAACTGGAGCGTAATCTGCACTCAAAAAATGAAAAGCTCACAGACTACAGTGAACACTGCAGACAACTGTTCAGTAGCTGTGAAAGGCCCCTTTGTGTTCTTCTACAGTGTTTGCAACCAATGTATTGTATACGAATGGAAGCGCGTCACACTAATAGATTAGATTTTTTTCAAATATAATGGAGCAGCACCAATTAGAGAAAAATGTGAAGGATGAGGCAGTGACACACGCTCAGCAGACTACAACCAGCAGTGGTTGAAGAACTAACTGGAGCGTGATCTGCACTCAAGAAATCAAAACCTCACAGACTGCAGTGAACACTGAAACACAACTGTTCACTATCTGTGAAAGGCTCCTTTCTGTACTTCTATAGTGTTTGCAACCAATGTATTGTATACGGATGGAAGCGCGTCACACTAATAGATTAGATTTTTTTCAAATATAATGGAGCAGCACCAATTAGAGAAAAATGTGAAGGATGAGGCAGTGACACACGCTCAGCAGACTACAACCAGCAGTGGTTGAAGAACTAACTGGAGTGTGATCTGCACTCAAAAAATCAAAACCTCACAGACTGCAGTGAACACTGAAACACAACTGTTCACTATCTGTGAAAGGCTCCTTTCTGTACTTCTATAGTGTTTGCAACCAATGTATTGTATACGGATGGAAGCGCGTCACACTAATAGATTAGATTTTTTTCAAATATAATGGAGCAGCAGCAATTAGAGAAAAATGTGAAGGATGAGGCAGTGACACACGCTCAGCAGACTACAACCAGCAGTGGTTGAAGAACTAACTGGAGCGTGATCTGCACTCAAAAAATCAAAACCTCACAGACTGCAGTGAACACTGAAACACAACTGTTCACTATCTGTGAAAGGCTCCTTTCTGTACTTCTATAGTGTTTGCAACCAATGTATTGTATACGGATGGAAGCGCGTCACACTAATAGATTAGATTTTTTTCAAATATAATGGAGCAGCATCAATTAGAGAAAAATGTGAAGGATGAGGCAGTGACACACGCTCAGCAGACTACAACCAGCAGTGGTTGAAGAACTAACTGGAGCGTGATCTGCACTCAAAAAATCAAAACCTCACAGACTGCAGTGAACACTGAAACACAACTGTTCACTATCTGTGAAAGGCTCCTTTCTGTACTTCTATAGTGTTTGCAACCAATGTATTGTATACGGATGGAAGCGCGTCACACTAATAGATTAGATTTTTTTCAAATATAATGGAGCAGCACCAATTAGAGAAAAATGTGAAGGATGAGGCAGTGACACACGCTCAGCAGACTACAACCAGCAGTGGTTGAAGAACTAACTGGAGCGTGATCTGCACTCAAAAAATCAAAACCTCACAGACTGCAGTGAACACTGAAACACAACTGTTCACTATCTGTGAAAGGCTCCTTTCTGTACTTCTATAGTGTTTGCAACCAATGTATTGTATACGGATGGAAGCGCGTCACACTAATAGATTAGATTTTTTTCAAATATAATGGAGCAGCATCAATTAGAGAAAAATGTGAAGGATGAGGCAGTGACACACGCTCAGCAGACTACAACCAGCAGTGGTTGAAGAACTAACTGGAGCGTGATCTGCACTCAAAAAATCAAAACCTCACAGACTCCAGTGAACACTGAAACACAACTGTTCACTATCTGTGAAAGGCTCCTTTCTGTACTTCTATAGTGTTTGCAACCAATGTATTGTATACGGATGGAAGCGCGTCACACTAATAGATTAGATTTTTTTCAAATATAATGGAGCAGCACCAATTAGAGAAAAATGTGAAGGATGAGGCAGTGACACACGCTCAGCAGACTACAACCAGCAGTGGTTGAAGAACTAACGGGAGCGTGATCTGCACTCAAAAAATCAAAACCTCACAGACTGCAGTGAACACTGAAACACAACTGTTCACTATCTGTGAAAGGCTCCTTTCTGTACTTCTATAGTGTTTGCAACCAATGTATTGTATACGGATGGAAGCACGTCACACTAATAGATTAGATTTTTTTCAAATATAATGGAGCTGCACCAATTCCACAAAATAAAATAAAAAAAAGAGTCAGTGAGTGACACGTGCAGATGCCTACAAACAGCGGTGGATGCAGAGCAAACTGCAGCGTCACCTGCACTCTCACACACACCTTGCACAGAGCTGTTAAAACAACACTGGCAAAAGGAACCTTTACACAGCGGTTGGTAAACTAGCCTGCCTAAAGCACAGTACACAAAATCGCAATGTCTAACTGTCCCTCAAAGTCAGCAGAACAGCGTTCTGTCCCTAACTGAGTTCACAGCACAGTGACGCTAAAATGGCGGCGGCGCCTTTTATAGTGCATTCTGACATCATTTCAGCAGCCAATCACAGCCATGCCATTAGTTAAGATGACCGCAGCATTACAGGATGTGCCCACACTTTATAAGATTCCTCATTGGCTGACTAAAATCACATTGCCTCTGAAAGAATTATGGGAACTTCCGATTCCGGTATACGATATTGGAAAAATATCGGAACTAAGTATCGGAATTCCGATACAGCGAATATCGGCCGATACCCGATACTTGCGGTATCGGAATGCTCAACACTACTTGCTATTCATCTTTTTGTTAACATTACTCATATTCTTCTTATTAAACTATTATTCTTATTCATATTGTACTTCATCTTCTTCATCATATTCTTATTTGTGACAGAGAATCCTGTACTTGTAATCTGTCAAAGTATGAATTTTTCATCCTTCCGTTCTTGCTGTCACAAAAGATTTAAATTACAACAGTATTTGTCCGTGTTCAGTTTAGCCTGCAGCAGCAGGCATTTTCCAGGGGCACCACGAGGAGGAACGGACTCACCCCCATACACTGCTTAGTCTTCTTCTGCTTATAATTTAGAGCATATATTTTGCTCTTCATTTTGGTCTTATGCTTCATGTTCTTCTGCTTTTTGATCTTCTGCTTATTGTTCTTAAGTCTCTTGTTCTGTATCTTGTAGTTTGTCTTAACCTTCTTAGTCCTGTTTGGTAATCTTTTATTTCTTCTTTGTGATGGTGTTTAGGCTGCTTGGCTTGATGCTTGTCGTCCTTGTGGTCGTCATCTTCTTCGGGGTGGTCATCAGGGTCGTCGTCTTCATTGTTGGAGATCCAGAGTGATTACCCAAAAAAGCATTGAAAAAATCTTCAATTTGTAAATGTAGCAGAAGGTACAAGAGCCAATGCAAGTAATGAGGACCAGCTGACTGTGCTGGAACCCGGAGGGGCAGCAGAAGGAAAAGAGCCAATGGCACAACCGAAGACCAGCTGACGTTACTGGGACACGGTTACTAAGCAGGAGGTACCTGTGCTCCAAAGCACTACCAAGGACCAGCAGACGTTGCTGGAACTCGGATACCGAGATGGAGGCACCTAGGCCAAAGGCACTGCGGAGAACCAGCAGACGGTACTGGAACCCGGACGGGTAGCAGAAGGTACAAGAGCCAATGCAAGTAACGAGGACCAGCTGACTGTGCTGGAACCCGGAGGGGCAGCAGAAGGAAAAGAGCCAATGGCACAACCGAGGACCAGCTGACGTTACTGGGACACGGTTACTAAGCAGGAGGTACCTGTGCTCCAAAGCACTACCAAGGACCAGCAGACGTTGCTGGAACTCGGATACCGAGATGGAGGCACCTAGGCCAAAGGCACTGCGGAGAACCAGCTGACGGTACTGGAACCCGGACGGGTAGCAGAAGGTACCCATGGAAATTTAAGTTGACAGGCCGCGAGCCGGCCGCAGTTACCGAATCCCACAGTACTACAGTGGGTGATTGTTCTATTGTCACAACGGAAACAGCCTTTATTTGCATATCCCGCAGCACACATAGGAAGCACCTAAACTACAAGAACCATAGAGTCGGCTAACCCGACCGCAACACGACAGGACAACTTATTGGAGGCTAAGTGACGTTTACACTGACAGGAAACAGATGGCGTGCTGTAACCAGTCTGGGCAGGAGTGAGTACCCGTGCCAATGACACTTCCGAGTAACAACTGGCGGTGTTGAAGCCCAGGAATGAGAAGAGAACATGGTGGAGGCAGCAGGACTTTTTGCCGTACACACAGCAGGGGAACAGCTGACATTACTGAACCCCAGTAACACAGGAGCAAGTGTTGACTGTGCTAACAGCACTTCCGAGCAACAACTGGCGGTGTTGTAGCCCAGGGATGAGAAGAGAACATGGTGGAGGCAGCAGGACTTTTTGCCGTACACACAGCAGGGGAACAGCTGACATTACTGAACCCCAGTAACACAGGAGCAAGTGTTGACTGTGCTAACAGAACTTCCGAGCAACAACTGGCGGTGTTGTAGCCCAGGGATGAGAAGAGAACATGGTGGAGGCAGCAGGACTTTTTGCCGTACACACAGCAGGGGAACAGCTGACATTACTGAACCCCAGTAACATAGGAGCAAGTGTTGACTGTGCTAACAGCACTTCCGAACAACAACTGGCGGTGTTGGAGCCCAGGGATGAGAAGAGAACATGGTGGAGGCAGCAGGACTTTTTGCTGTTCACACAGCAGGGGAACAGCTGACATTACTGAACCCCAGTAACACAGGAGCAAGTGTTGACTGTGCTAACAGCACTTCCGAGCAACAACTGGCGGTGTTGTAGCCCAGGGATGAGAAGAGAACATGGTGGAGGCAGCAGGACTTTTTGCCGTACACACAGCAGGGGAACAGCTGACATTACTGAACCCCAGTAACACAGGAGCAAGTGTTGACTGTGCTAACAGCACTTCCGAGCAACAACTGGCGGTGTTGTAGCCCAGGGATGAGAAGAAAACATGGTGGAGGCAGCAGGACTTTTTGCCGTACACACAGCAGGGGAACAGCTGACATTACTGAACCCCAGTAACACAGGAGCAAGTGTTGACTGTGCTAACAGCACTTCCGAGCAACAACTGGCGGTGTTGTAGCCCAGGGATGAGAAGAGAACATGGTGGAGGCAGCAGGACTTTTTGCCGTACACACAGCAGGGGAACAGTTGACATTACTGAACCCCAGTAACACAGGAGCAAGTGTTGACTGTGCTAACAGCACTTCTGAGCAACAACTGGCGGTGTTGGAGCCCAGGGATGAGAAGAGAACATGGTGGAGGCAGCAGGACTTTTTGCCGTTCACACAGCAGGGGAACAGCTGACATTACTGAACCCCAGTAACACAGGAGCAAGTGTTGACTGTGCTAACAGCACTTCCGAGCAACAACTGGCGGTGTTGCAGCCCAGGGATGAGAAGAGAACATGGTGGAGGCAGCAGGACTTTTTGCCGTTCACACAGCAGGGGAACAGCTGACATTACTGAACCCCAGTAACACAGGAGCAAGTGTTGACTGTGCTAACAGCACTTCCGAGCAACAACTGGCGGTGTTGGAGCCCAGGGTCAAGGAGGATGTTTAAATACTATATCAAGTATTTTCCTTGTTACGTGTCAATTAAAAATGTCTATACTCCAAACAAGAGAAATATAACCTTTAGTACCATAAGATGATGATTTTACTTAAAAAAATATATGTAAATTAATAATTTACAAACATAAACGCATACATTAACATGTTGAAAAGCAATGCAAACCACAATTAAAATAGGTTAAATAATCTGCTATACGGTTTAAAATAAAAGCATACAAGTACATATCAGAATCCATTAATGATGGCTAAGTAACAGTATGTACAACATTTTTATTGTGTAGACAATGAATGGCTGACTTAAAAACATAATCAGCATTACAAGTTATCTTTGACATTCATAAAACTTTACATTTGGTGAATAATATCACTAAAAATTTTTTAAAAATATCTAAAATTTCCATCATGTAATACTGATAATATGTGCCAATCATTTATATTAACAAACAAAAAATTTAAAAAGTGCATAGTGCAGAGTGAAAGATATTTATGCCTGACTGTGGACTTGCAAGCATGACAACGGATAGATAAGGTATATATAGATGAGACTGCATAGCCACAGATGGTGAATGGCGATGTAATACTGTACCTCAATAAAGTGTGCGTTACTACTACATCCTTTTTTTTATATAGCTTTATAAAAGGTTACGTGCATGTATGGTTGCGCCTTTGTTTGGACGCACAGACTGGCTTCCTGCTGTGATGCGTTGGGTATTGGAGCGTCTGTACGTCTTATGACGCAGACTAACATTCACGGTGCGCATCGTTCATCATCGCAAGCGTACCGACAACACAAAGGCGTTGTCATGACTGCTTTACTCAGTAAACATGCACCTATGATGAAACATACACGCATGTGCCCTATTACATAACAAGCTACAAGAAAAACGAGTGTGAGGTGTGACACAGCTGTTTTGTTAAGGTACAGTATTATATCGACATTGTACAGGTGTCGCTATTCAGTCTGATAAATAGATATCATTCACCTATTCTATCAGTTGTCGTTCTTTCAGCACCACTTACAGGTATATATTTTGCTATTGTGACTATGCACTATTGACTTTACCAAGGTAATGCATGATTTTTGTTAGCGATTATCATGTTTACATGAAGGACCTTTATGATATGGGCTGTTAACTTTCTAATTAAATATGTATTTTTTAAAATGACAAAATATAAGTAATGTTGAAGAGGACTATTCCTACATGCATTGTTTGCACAATATTACAGGTGTACATCACATCCCTTAATCAACATTGGATTATTATATTTACTTGTATGCTTTTATTTAAAAGGCAAGAACACTGAAGTATAACCTTCGCACTGCAGCAGTTGTCAAAGTTCAACCCACATTATGCACTTCCAACATTGCAGCATCTGAGTCATGATGGGAGTTGGATTTGTCTAAGCTATGGAGTGACAAGGTTGACCATCAGTATCCTATAGCATAAGTAGGCTTTTGTGTTTGCATTTGTTTTCGACATGTGCATATCTGTAATAATATGTCACAAGTAATTCCATATCTGTCATATCTGTCACAGGATAAAGATCCCCAACTCCCATCAGGACTACTAGATACCAGGTACTTTCAGCTGCATCACATCTAATGTGGTGTACCTAATTATATGTACTAAATGTCCAACTGGGGGTCTGTATGTGGGGGAGACCGGGCAAAAACTGAGAACAAGGATGAATTCTCATCGCCACACGATAAGAGAAAAAAGAATGGATTTACCTGTGGCCAAACACTTTTGTATGCCCGGTCATAGCATGACAGATATGGAATTACTTGTATTAAAATCTAACTTCAAATCTGAGAAGGATAGAAAAGTCTGGGAATATAAACTTATGATGACCTTTGACACTCTTAGTGCTGGGATGAATATATCCAGAGTTTTATGTCGTTCTACAACAATTAAGGAATCTGCCTCCCTGACCTTTTAGGGTCATCACAACACAATACCAGACCCCAATCAGAGGGTAATAAAACCTTCACTCCTTATCTATGAACTAGTCATATTTATGTTAATCCTCTGCCATAATGACAGTTCTGCTTCATGTCACTTGTCCTACCTATTGCATTTTTTCTGTGCTATTTTGTGTATAAATATGTGATTCTTCAGATGTTGTATTAGTCTATGCCTGATGAAGAGACCTGAGTAGTCTCGAAAGCTTGCAATTTGTTACCATCTTTTCAGTTAGCCATTAAAAGGTATCAACCACTGAGGACTCTCAAGTCTAAATATTTTTCTATCCTTATCTAGGAACTGTTCCAATATTTATGTTCATCCCTCTGTGATAATGACAGTTCTGCTACACGTCACTTACTTGTCTTACCTATTGCACTATTCCTGTGTCCTGTTGTGTATAGAAATATGTGATGCTTCATTTTTTGTTTTAGTCTTTGCCTGACCAAGAGACGTGAGTAGCCTCGAAAGCTTGCAATTTGTTACCATCTTTTCAGTTATCCATTAAAAGGTATCAACCACTGCGGACTCTCAAGTCTAAATATTTTTCTATCTACTGGCTAACACGGTACGAAGATACACGTTTCCTAACTTCAAGAATAAAAATAAAGACACTGCAAATATAAACGCATATATGCACATGCCAACAAGAAATGGAACAACACACCACCCAAAAAATTGGTTACAAAATATAGTGTTGTAAATTTAAGAATAAAAGTCCATTTTTGTATTTATGAATAATGCTTAAGGAACGCTATGTTAAACCATAACATAATGAAGACAATGGATTTTGTAATAGTCACACATCATCATCATCATTGCAATTTAGATGTGACAGTCACAGACATTTCAATTATTTAAGTTAATAAAATCGTTACTTTGTACAGCATGTATGACATGTCCAGCATGGACTCATCAATGTGATGACACAATAATGTACGATAAAAAATAACCATTTAAAAAAACATAATGCATTGTCACAATTTAAGTGTGTGCCTGCAAGTGTAGGTGAAACAAAGGCTACGGATAGCAAAGGTATATTCTATGTCTGTATCAGACAGTGGACAGCCTCTGATGGGTAATGGCGATGTTATACTGTACGTCAATAAAGTCTGCGGCTGCAATCATGCATTTTTTGCTTGTACAGTGTTGAAGAGGGTAAAAGCATGTCTGGTTGCGCAAGGCTTTATCCGTCAACACTACCTTCCTACTGTCCCGCGTAGGGTAGGGTAGCGTGTGTCAATTAGATGACTCTATAAAATGTGACGTTACGCAGCGTTATTGCGCCCTAGGGACGCCAAAAATACGACAGCAGTAATCATTTACTGTCTAGTACTCCACCTATGACCAACAAAAAAAGACCGTTCCCTCTTTAACAATCTACAAGACTAACAAGCATAATGGTTGACGCTGACTTTATTGAGGTACAGTATTACATCGACATTGTCCATGAGTAACTATGCACTGTGATACCTATATACCATTATTAATTTATATCTGTTGTGGTTGTTTCAACAGCACTTGCAGGTATAACTACCTATTGTCAGTATGCATGATGCACTTTCTAGATGTAATAATTTATTATTGCACATTATTACCAGGTTTAGATGCTGGCCATTTCATATATGGTGTGTGAAGTTACAGTTGGCATCAGTATGTGTATTTTATAATGTCTGTCATAAATAAAACTCGTGATGATGATGATGAGGATTTTATGATTCGTACATCCATTGACTGCATTATCTTACAGGTACAGATAAAGTTCCTTAAAAAGCATTAATTGATAAGTATGAAATGTACTTTTATGAATTAATTTCAAAAAGTGAAGACTATGTTTTAGTTTTTGTTACCATTTCTAATAGACATGTGCAGATATGCGCTGTGATGACAAATTATTATTTGTCCATATTTGTCATAAAAATTTATCATTCTAGGCCTGGAAAACGTCACAATTTCCTGTTTTAAGCATAACAATCAGGGTGACGGCTCTTCCCTATTTGGAGCATATTCGACATGGGTTTTTCTGTGCATGTGTAGGGAACAGGAGACTTCTTGCCGGACACACAGCAGGGGAACAGCTGGCGTTACTGAACCCCACTAACACTATAGCTTGTGTATTGGTCTGTGGACACGACACTTCTGAGCAGCAACTGGCAGTGTTGTAGCCCAGGGAGTAGAGTTCAGGTGGTAGAAAGATGAACATAACAGGAGACATGGACAATGTTGCGAACCAGTTATTTAATCTGAAAACGGACAGACAAATTCTGGCGAGATCCATGCCTTGTTCATTTTCAGAAAAGTAAGCCAGTCTACATTATCGGAGGATAGTCGCATGCGACGGTCTGTTAGTACACCACCTGCAGCACTAAAGACGCGCTCCGATAATACACTGGCAGCAGGGCAAGCCAGCACCTCCAATGCATACTGGCTAAGCTCTGGCCATGTATCCAGCTTAGAGACCCAAAACTTGAATGGGGAAGAGCCATCTGGGAGTACACTGAGAGGGAAAGACATGTAGTCTGTCACCATCTTACGGAAACTGTTGTGAATGGGTTTGAGATGAGTTCTGAGCAGAGGCTCCCTCTGGTGGTTACAAGCGGTGCTAGTGAAGATTGTGAGGACTGGGAATCAGGTGTTACTGACTGGTCTTATATAAGGGAGTCATTTTCCCATCAGGGTTGCCGGTGACCAATTGTTCTGGTCTGAATCCTTCATTCCAGTTTCCCTTGTAGCCTGCTGTGTCGTGTCTGCATCTCCTGCTATCAGATAAGACCTTTTCTTCTTTTGTGTTTGTACTATATTTTTGCATTTTGTCCTGCACTTCTGTGGGGGCCTTCAGGGTCCCCTCCGGGGGCTTTTGCCCTCTCAGTTTAGTTCAGCCACTGATGTTTGTACTTTTGCTTTTTCCAGTTTTTTCAGTGGCTGCTGTTTTGATTTTGTTACACCAGAGAACTAATTTAGGTGGTAGAGGTCGTGTGATCTCAGGTGATTTTGAAATTAGTAGAGTTGGTGTTTTTCAGGGTTTTCTGAGATTGCAGTAAGTACCCTTCCTGTCCTTTTCTATTTAGATAGTTTGGGCCCCAGCGTTTGCTCATACTATTTTCTTTCTGTGTCAGTATTTCCTCTTGTCTAACCGCCATTACATGTTTGGGGGCTTTCTATTATCTTTGGGGTTCTGCTCCGGGGCAGATAGCTTTCCTATTTCTATCTTTAGGTGTAGTTAGTTTCTCAGGCTGTGACGAGGCGTCTAGGACCAACGTAGGAACGCTCCACGGCTGCCTCTAGTTGTGGTGGTTAGTCAGGGTACTGCAATCTCATAGATTCCAACTGCTCTGGTGTATTGTTTTTTTTTGCCTGCACTCCTCAGCTACCGAAACATAACAGTATCACCGGCCTAAAAATTGAAAATTGTATGGTACTCACAGAAGGGAAAAAAATATTGTGAAGAAAAAGGTTGTCAGAGTTGTCAGAGATATTTTTCTGTTTGTTGCATTTTTTTTTTTTTTCCCTCTGTATCTCTGGGTGCTGGGGAGGATCTTTTCTCCCAATGGAGTTTGCACAGTTGTCTGGCCGTGTGGATCAGCTTGCCACTGAGGTTCAGAGTATTGCTGCATACCTTGCTAGGTTGCCTGTTGTGGAACCTAGGATCCCATGCCAGATTTGTTTTTAGGGGATCGAGCTAAGTTTCAGAATTTCAAAAATAATTGTAAATTGTTTTTTGCCTTAAAATCTAAGTCCTCAGGAAACGCAGCGCAGCAGGTTCAAATTATCATCTCTCTCCTGCGCGGCGATCCTCAGGATTGGGCTTTTTCCCTGATACCTGGGGATCCTGTTTTGAGTGATGTTGATGCGTTTTTTCAGGCTTTGGGGTTATTGTACGATGAGCCTAATGTCACTGATCAAGCTGAAAAAGCCTTGTTGGCATTAAATCAGGGGCTTGATGACGCTGAGTTATACTGTCAGAGATTCCGTAGGTGGGCAGTCCTGACCAAATGGAATGACGACGCTTTGGCGGCTCTTTTCCGGAAGGGTCTGTCAGATAATGTAAAGGATGTTATGGTGGGATTCCCTGTCCCCTCTGGTCTCAATGATTCTATGTCATTAGCGATTCAAATTGACAGACGTTTGCGTGAGCGGAGAAGTATGCGTGGAATGGTGTTGCCTTGTGAACCAGCTTCTGAACCCATGCAGTGTGATAGAGTGGTGTCTGGGGCACAGCGTCATGAGTTTCGAAAGCGCAATGGGTTATGTTTCTACTGTGGTGATGCCTCTCATGCTATTTCAGTCTGCCCTAAGCAGGGAAGACGTTTTGCACGCTCAGTTGTCTTGGGTAGTGTTCAGACTAAGTTTTTATTAACTGTCACTCTGATATGCTCTCTGTCCTCATTTTCTGCTCAGGCTTTCGTTGATTCTGGAGCAGCTATTAACCTGATGGATTATGATTTTGCTAAAGGTTGTGGGTTTCCCTTGATACCCCTACAGAAGTCTATTCCCTACTGGGGATCGATTCTACCCCTTTGGCTGAGAATAAACCCCAGTTTTCTACTCAGGTGATAATGAGGGTTGAACCTGATCACCAGGAGTGCTGCAAATTTTTGGTTCTATATAATCTGCATGACATTATCGTGCTGGGTTTCCCTTGGTTACAGTCTCATAATCCTGTTTTGGATTGGAAATCTGTGTCTGTAACCAGTTGGGGCTGCCAATGTGTTAATACCAACACTCCTGTTTTTTCTGCCTCCCCCCAGGCTCAGGATGTTCCTGACTTTTTGTTTGATTTTTCTGATGTGTTTAGCGAAAGTAAATCTGCATCCTTGCCTCCCATAGGAGCTATGACTGCGCTATTGAATTAGTGCCGGGTAGTAAATTCCCTAAAGGTCGCCTTTTTAACTTGTCTGTACCTGAACATGACGCTATGCGGTTTATATCAAGGAATAATTAGAGAAGGGTCATATCAGACCATCCTCTTCACCCTTAGGTGCCGGTTTTTTCTTTGTGGCCAAAAAGATGGTTCATTAAGGCCGTGTATTGATTATCGTCTCTTGAACAATATTACTGTGAAATATCAATACCCATTACCCTTGATTTCTGACCTGTTTTCCAGGGTGAAAAACGCTACTTGGTTTACCAAGCTTGACCTCAGGGGGGCGTATAACCTTATTCGCATTAAGCACGGGGATGAATGGAAGACGGCATTCAATACCCCTGAAGGGCATTTTGAGTACCTAGTGATGCCCTTTGGGCTCACTAATGCTCCTTCTGTCTTCCAGTCCTTCATGAATGACATTTTCAGGGATTTTGTGGACAAATTTCTGATTGTTTATTTGGATGATATCTTGATTTTTTCTAATGACTGGGACTCTCATGTGAAACATGTTCGAACTGTATTCCAGATTTTGAGAGAGAATGCTCTGTATGTGAAGGGATCAAAGTGTCTTTTTGGCGTACAGAGGATCTCATTTCTGGGATTCATTTTGTCCCCATCTGTTATTGAAATGGACCCTGTCAAGGTTCAGGCCATCTGTGATTGGGTCCAACCTACTTCATTAAAGGCTCTTCAGAGATTTTTGGGTTTTGCCAATTTTTATCGTAAATTTATTGGTAATTTCTCGGTTATTGTTAAACCATTAACTGATTTGACCAGAAAGGGTTCTGATGTGGTGAATTGGCCTCCTGAGGCAGTCTCTGCATTTCAGGAACTTAAGCAGAGATTCACTTCTGCTCCTGTTCTACGGCAACCTGATGTTTCTCTGCCATTTCAGGTGGAGGTTGATGCCTCTGAAATTGGGGCAGGTGCCGTTTTGTCCCAAAAAGATCCAGAGACCTCTAAAAGTAACCCTTGTGCCTTTTTCTCTCGAAAATTTTCTCCTACTGAACGTAATTATGACGTGGGTAATCGGGAGTTATTGGCCATGAAGTGGGCTTTTGAAGAGTGGAGACATTGGCTGGAGGGAGCCAAACATCAGGTGGTGGTCCTTACGGACCATAAGAATCTGGTCTATCTGGAATCTGCCAAGCGACTCAATCCTAGACAGGCCAGGTGGGCCTTGTTTTTCACACGTTTTAATTTTGTGGTTTCCTTTCTTCCTGGCACTAAGAATGTTAAGGCGGATGCCCTCTCGAGGAGTTTCCTTGCGGACTCTCCTGAGTTATCTGATCCTTCTGTTATTTTGAAAGAGGGTGTAGTTCTTTCCGCCATCTCGCCCAATTTGAGACTTGCTCTGGAGGGGTGTCAGGAATATAGGCCCGAGCGCTGCCCTGTTGGAAAATTGTTTGTCCCGGACCAATGGAAAAAGAGTGTGATGTCTGAGATTCATTGTTCCGCATTGGCTGGGCATCCCGGAATTTTTGGTACCAGAGACTTGGTTAGTCGGTCCTTTTGGTGGCCTACCTTGTCTCGTGATGTCAGGGAATTTGTGCAGTCCTGCGGGACTTGCTCTCGCTCCAAGCCTTGCTCTCGCTCTAGTGGTTTGTTGATGCCATTGCCTGTGCCCAAGAGACCATGGACCCATATCTCTATGGATTTCATTTCCGATCTTCCTGTTTCTCAGAGAATGACCACCATCTGGGTAATTTGTGATAGGTTTTCCAAAATGATACATCTTGTGCCATTACCTAAGTTGCCTTCCTCCTCTGAATTGGTGCCGTTGTTCCTTCAGCACGTGGTTCGTTTACACGGCATTCCTGAGAACATTGTGTCTGACAGAGGAGTCCAGTTTGTTTCCAGATTTTGGAGGACTTTTTGTTCTAAACTGTGTGTTCAATTGTCTTTCTCCTCGGCATTTCATCCACAGACCAATGGTCAAACTGAGAGAACAAACCAGACATTGGAGACTTATCTAAGATGCTTTGTGTCTGCTGATCAGGATGACTGGGTCTCTTTTTTGCCTTTGGCTGAGTTTGCTCTTAATAATAGGGCTAGCTCTGCCACTTTGATGTCTCCGTTTTTCTGTAATTCTGGGTTTCACCCTCGATTTTCTTCAGGACAGACGGAGGCTTCTGTCTGTCCAGGTGTTGACTCTGTTGTGGAGCGTATGCAACAGATTTGGGACCAGGTAGTGGAGAGGTTGTCCCTCTCTCAGGAGAGGGCCCAGCGGTTTGCTAACCGGCATAGGACTGATGGTCCTCGGTTTGAAGTGGGGGACTTGGTCTGGTTGTCCTCAAAGAATATTCCTATGAGAGTGGCATCTCCTAAGTTTAAGCCTAGGTTCATTGGACCTTATAAGATCATGGAGATTATTAATCCTGTTTCTTTTCGTTTGCTTCTTCCAGGAACATTTAAGATCCATAACGTGTTCCACAAGTCCTTGTTGAAGAGGTTTGTTGAGCCAGTGGTTCCTGCTGCTGTGCCTCCTGACCCTGTTTTGGTTGAGGGCAATCTGGAGTATGTGGTTGAGAAAATATTGGATTCTCGTTTTTCTAGACGGAAACTCCAATATTTGGTTAAATGGAGAGGTTATGGTCAGGAAGACAATTCTTGGGTGTTTGCTTCGGACATCCATGCTAGGAGACTTATCCGTGCGTATCATAGAACTCATCCCGACCGACCTGGTTGCTCAAATGAGGGTTCGGTGACCCCTCCTCAAGGGGGGGGTACTGTTGTGAATGGGTTTGAGATGAGTTCTGAGCAGAGGCTCCCTCTGGTGGTTACAAGCGGTGCTAGTGAAGATTGTGAGGACTGGGAATCAGGTGTTACTGACTGGTCTTATATAAGGGAGTCATTTTCCCATCAGGGTTGCCGGTGACCAATTGTTCTGGTCTGAATCCTTCATTCCAGTTTCCCTTGTAGCCTGCTGTGTCGTGTCTGCATCTCCTGCTATCAGATAAGACCTTTTCTTCTTTTGTGTTTGTACTATATTTTTGCATTTTGTCCTGCACTTCTGTGGGGGCCTTCAGGGTCCCCTCCGGGGGCTTTTGCCCTCTCAGTTTAGTTCAGCCACTGATGTTTGTACTTTTGCTTTTTCCAGTTTTTTCAGTGGCTGCTGTTTTGATTTTGTTACACCAGAGAACTAATTTAGGTGGTAGAGGTCGTGTGATCTCAGGTGATTTTGAAATTAGTAGAGTTGGTGTTTTCCAGGGTTTTCTGAGATTGCAGTAAGTATCCTTCCTGTCCTTTTCTATTTAGATAGTTTGGGCCCCAGCGTTTGCTCATACTATTTTCTTTCTGTGTCAGTATTTCCTCTTGTCTAACCGCCATTACATGTTTGGGGGCTTTCTATTATCTTTGGGGTTCTGCTCCGGGGCAGATAGCTTTCCTATTTCTATCTTTAGGTGTAGTTAGTTTCTCAGGCTGTGACGAGGCGTCTAGGACCAACGTAGGAACGCTCCACGGCTGCCTCTAGTTGTGGTGGTTAGTCAGGGTACTGCAATCTCATAGATTCCAACTGCTCTGGTGTATTGTTTTTTTTTTGCCTGCACTCCTCAGCTACCGAAACATAACAGGAAACGTTGCCTCCTGCTGACTGGAGCCGTCTCGGATGGTGTAGACATTTGTGGCGCTGCCAGAAAACTTCGCCACATTTGGAACATACTGGTCTTTCCCTGTGGAGAGGCGCTACTTGTGCTCCCTCTTGTTGCAGAGCTGTCTCCACTGCCTCGACGCACAGAGCTGCTTTGTAAAGCAGTAGCAGCAGCAGTGCTCTGGGCTGGAATGGAGAACATTATGGATTGCACCAGTGTGTCTTGGTACTCCCGCATTTTACGCTCCCGGTTCAACGGTGTGATGAGGCTTTGTAAGTTGTCCCGGTAGCGAGGGTCTAGGAGGGTGTACACCCAATAATCAGACGTGGTGAGAATGTGGGCGATGCGGCGGTCGTTTCTCAGGCACTGCAGCATGAAATCAACCATGTGCTGCAGACTCCCAACTGGCCAAGAAACGCTGTCCCCTGCAAGAGGCATCATCTCTGCCTGCTCTGCATCACCCCACCCTCGCTCTACATACTGACTAGAGCGTTGTGTACCTCCCTCTGGAGCGATGTCTTCCTCCTCCATTGACTCCTCCTCATCCCCCTCACAAAGTGAGCCCTGCCCAGCCCTTTGTGAGGAAGCACGTTGCGCTGACTGTCCAGAAGGTGATGGAATTTGTGACTCCTCATCCTCCACCTCTTCCAAAACCTCATCCCTTAGTGCTTGCAATGATTTTTGAAGCAGGCAGATAAGGGGGACAGTCAGGCTGACTAGTGCATCATCTGCACTCGCCATCCGCGTTGACTCATCAAACGCACGCAAAACGTGGCAGATGTCCTTCATAGAGGCCCACCCAGTAGTGGTGAAGTGTGAACGGCGCAAATTGCGAGTTGATTGCGCCTGATGCAGCTGATACTCCATTACTGCTGGCTGCTGCTCACACAACCGCTCCAACATATGTAACGTGGAATTCCACCTGGTGGGTACGTCACATATGATGCGATGTTCAGGAAGGTGAAATCTGCGTTGCAGAGCTGCAATGCGCGATCTGGCCATGCTGGAACGTCGCAAGTGAGCGCACTCTAGGCGGACCTTGTGCAGCAGTGCATCAAGATCCGGATAGTCCCTCAAAAAACTCTGCACGACCAAGTTGAGCACATGTGCCAGACATGGTATGTGAGTGAGGTTGCCAAGGCCCAGAGCTGCCACCAGATTTCGGCCATTGTCACACACTACCAAGCCTGGCTGGAGATTCGCTGGCAAAAACCACACGTCGCTCTCCTGCTTGATGGCATTCCAGAGCTCCTGCGCTGTGTGGCTTCGATTCCCCATGGAAATTAATTTCAGGACGGCCTGTTGACGTTTGGCCACGGCTGTGCTCATATCGGTCGCATCAGGTAAGCGTTCATGGGTCCATGTGGAGGTAGACCGTGACGGCTCCTGCAGCGATGATTCTGAGGAACTGGAGTAGGAGGAGGAGTCAATGTGGACAGACTTGATTCCTGCAATCCTTGGAGTTGGCAGAACACGTACAGCGCCACTCGCAAGATCTGTACCCGGCTCCACAACATTGACCCAATGGGCAGTGAGGGAAAGGTATCGTCCCTGGCCATGGGTACTGGTCCACACATCGGTGGTCAGGTGGACCTTGCTACTGACGGCGTTTAGTAGCGCATGTTTAATTTTTCCCTCAACATGCTTTTGCAGACCAGGGACGGTTTGCCTGCTGAAATAAAATCGGCTGGGCACATTGTATTGTGGGACTGCCAATGCCATTAAGTTACGGAAACTGTCAGTCTCCACCAGCCTGAATGACAGCATTTCAAGGGACAGGAGTTTTGCAATGCCAGCATTCAGAGCCTGTGCTCGTGGATGGTTTGCCGAGTATGGCCGTCTTTTATCCATGCCTGTGCTACCGATGGCTGTTTTGTGGCCTGGGAGTGTGAGGATGACAGGGAACTTGCAGCTGTGGGTGGAATAACACTGGGTCTCTGGACAACAGTGACAGAGGTTCTTCCATGGCGATCCTGTGAGGAAGCCGAACCAGCTGTGTGTGAGCTGGAAGAAGAGGCTCCAACACGAGCTGAAGATGTAGGTGCTGCTGTAGGTTGGCCTACATCTCCAGTGTGTCTTTGTAACTCAACCACGTGCTTTGACCGCACATGTTTCCACATATTTGTGGTATTAAGGTTACTGACACTTTTACCTCTTTTTACTTTTTGATTACACAGCTTGCATTTGACATAGCAAATATCATCTGCAAGTGTGTCAAAAAAGGACCACGCAGTGCAAGTCCTGGGAGCGCCCGTTTTGGCTGTTGGAAGAGAACTGCTACGAACGGGTGCCAAACTGGAGGCTACAGGCAACCGAGTCTGCAGCCTACCTCTCCCTACTGTTTGGACCGTTGGGGCAATCTCTTCCTCAGAGCTGCTACCACCACCTTCCTGTTCCTCACGCCATGTTGGGTCTTGGACCTCATCATCTCCACTACCCTCTTCCAACACCTGCTGCTGTTGGGTGGTCTGGCCAGCACCATGCTCAACAGAAACTGGCACCTGAGTCTCATCATCATCAGATGCGTTCTGCGGTGTGCTGACCATCGGCACTGGCTCACCCGCCTCTTCAGATTCAGAGAGACACAGCTGTTGCGCATCACTGCATACTGCCTCTTCTTCACATTCCAGAATGCTGCTTGCCTGGGTACCTGTTTGCAAGCCAACAGATTCTGAGAACAGAAGCAGAGACTCAGCTGGCTCCTTTACAGAGCTCTCTGACTGCCTGGGCAATTTGGCAGGCGGTGAAGAGACAGATGGTTGTTCAACAGTGCTGTGGTCCTGAGAGGTGGAAGCAATTGAAGTTGATGCATTGGCTGCTATCCAACCAACAACGGCTTCAATTTGTTCTTCCCGCAGCAGGGGGTTACGCCGAGCTCCTAAAAAACTGCACATAAAGGAACGCTCACGGGATAAACTGGTGGATGCTGTGTCACTGGGTGCGGCAGCAGCAGGCACAGAATCCCCACGTCCTCTCCCTGCTGAAACTCCACGGCCACGACCACGTGCCTTACTCCCTGCCTTCTTCATCTTGGTAGATTGATAAAGAAAGTCAGAAAAGTTATA
The DNA here is from genome assembly GCA_033576555.1 of Oophaga sylvatica. Taxonomy (NCBI): domain Eukaryota; kingdom Metazoa; phylum Chordata; class Amphibia; order Anura; family Dendrobatidae; genus Oophaga; species Oophaga sylvatica. The sequence continues at coordinate 38,231 of JARQOD010004814.1, forward strand.
AGGCCTAAGTGTGGTTATTCCTCAGAGACTGCAGTGAACACTGCAGACAACTGTTCAGTAGCTGTGAAAGGCCCCTTTGTGTACTTCTATAGTGTTTGCAACCAATGTATTGTATACGGATGGAAGCGCGTCACAATAATAGATTAGATTTTTTTAAAATATAATGGAGCAGCACCAATTAGAGAAATATTTGAAGGATGAGGCAGTGACACATGCTCAGCAGACTACAACCAGCAGTGGTTGAAGAACTAACTGGAGCGTAATCTGCACTCAAAAAATGAAAAGCTCACAGACTACAGTGAACACTGAAACACAACTGTTCACTAGCTGTAAAAGGCCCCTTTGTGTACTTCTATAGTGTTTGCAACCAATGTATTGTATACGGATGGAAGCGCGTCACAATAATAGATTAGATTTTTTTAAAATATAATGGAGCAGCACCAATTAGAGAAATATTTGAAGGATGAGGCAGTGACACATGCTCAGCAGACTACAATCAGCAGTGGTTGAAGAACTAACTGGAGCGTAATCTGCACTCAAAAAATGAATAGCTCACAGACTACAGTGAACACTGAAACACAACTGTTCACTAGCTGTAAAAGGCCCCTTTGTGTACTTCTATAGTGTTTGCAACCAATGTATTGTATACGGATGGAAGCGTGTCACACTAATAGATTAGATTTTTTTCAAATATAATGGAGCAGCACCAATTAGAGAAAAATGTGAAGGATGAGGCAGTGACACACGCTCAGCAGACTACAACCAGCAGTGGTTGAAGAACTAACTGGAGCGTGATCTGCACTCAAAAATCAAAACCTCACAGACTGCAGTGAACACTGAAACACAACTGTTCACTATCTGTGAAAGGCTCCTTTCTGTACTTCTATAGTGTTTGCAACCAATGTATTGTATACGGATGGAAGCGCGTCACACTAATAGATTAGATTTTTTTCAAATATAATGGAGCAGCACCAATTAGAGAAAAATGTGAAGGATGAGACAGTGACACACGCTCAGCAGACTACAACCAGCAGTGGTTGAAGAACTAACTGGAGCGTGATCTGCACTCAAAAAATCAAAACCTCACAGACTGCAGTGAACACTGAAACACAACTGTTCACTATCTGTGAAAGGCTCCTTTCTGTACTTCTATAGTGTTTGCAACCAATGTATTGTATACGGATGGAAGCGCGTCACACTAATAGATTAGATTTTTTTCAAATATAATGGAGCTGCACCAATTCCACAAAATAAATAAAAAAAAGAGTCAGTGAGTGACACGTGCAGATGCCTACAAACAGCGGTGGATGCAGAGCAAACTGCAGCGTCACCTGCACTCTCACACACACCTTGCACAGAGCTGTTAAAACAACACTGGCAAAAGGAAGCTTTACACAGCGGTTGGTAAACTAGCCTGCCTAAAGCACAGTACACAAAATCGCAATGTCTAACTGTCCCTCAAAGTCAGCAGAACAGCGTTCTGTCCCTAACTGAGTTCACAGCACAGTGACGATAAAATGGCGGCGGCGCCTTTTATAGTGCATTCTGACATCATTTCAGCAGCCAATCACAGCCATGCCATTAGTTAAGATGACCGCAGCATTACAGGATGTGCCCACACTTCATAAGATTCCTCATTGGCTGACTAAAATCACATTGCCTCTCAAAGAATTATGGGAACTTCCGATTCCGGTATACGATATTGGAAAAATATCGGAACTAAGTATCGGAATTCCGATACAGCGAATATCGGCCGATACCCGATACTTGCGGTATCGGAATGCTCAACACTATTGAATACACATTCTTTTTACATGAGATTCATTATCTTGGGTAATTATACTATATGGATAAGGAATATTTGTAAATATTCCCACCTTTCTTTACTTGTATGAACTTCTGCACTTTATTTATTATATAATAATGCATTTTTTCTATTGGGTTATATATAATAATTTTTGATATTTGGGATTCGGGTGCTCTCGTTTCATTATTATCTGTGAGCCATAGGGAGTATTACTTAGGATTGTTCTTTGCTCCTGGGGAACCGTCTTGCAAAGGTAAAGATTGAGATCAGCTTCTACTTGCTGCTCTGTGGAAGTCACTAATTGTTATCCGTCTCCAAGGTGATGATACATGATTTGCACATGTCTGATATGTGCCGCGTTGCCGGCGGTAACCAGGATGTGACGCGTGGGGATCAGTGACGTCACGGGGGATTTCCCCCTACCCGTGGCGTCACATGGGAGGCCAGAAGCAACGCGCAGGAGGCATCCTGCTTCAGCACACATGCGCAGCAGACGAGCCACGTAATGGATTTCATTTGGGGCTATGGGTATATTAGGTAGACTGGCATATAGTTGGACACAGCCCCTCGAGGAAGCCCACGCGAAATGCACGTAGGGGCTGCCCACTGTCTTATTCAAGTGTGATACATATGGGTAAGAACCTGGATTATGTGATTTAAATTAACTCGCAGTATATATATATATAGTTATATATATATATATGTTATTGTTTGAGTGGCTTATTCACTATTTACCTTAGGAAACCTCTGATTGTTAACCTGTACTTGATTAAGCATACTATATGCCCCTCAAGAACAACATGCTGCACTTATTTTATCAGGAACTGCCAAAAGCACTTGCACGTTATTTAAGGCACTTCTTGTATTAACATATTAATAAATCATCCAGTGTGTATTCCCCATATCCACTTTACTTGTTTTTATGGATAAGGTGGTGCTTTTTGTTCTTATTATGCCCTCCATTGTCACCTTGTTCTTATTTTTACATTGAATGTCATAGTCTTTTTGACCTATGTTGGTATATGTACTTTTTCAGTAAATAAGCTTTGATATTTTATATTGAACCATTGCTCCAGTTTTTTTCTGGTGTTTCTAACCTGGTACATACAGTATAGTTCTGCATAAAAGATGCAAACATAAAATTAGACTACAGTGACATTTTTTTGACAAGACCAGACCAGAATTACATCCTATAAGGGGGCCTTGTCTGCTCAAAAAAGATGACCAGTATGCATAAAACATGCAACTTTAGGCAACTTTTCAGAATATGCTGTTATGTTTGTACACAATAAATAACATCATTTCTGGCCTTTAAATTATATTGTGTATTTTACTCTGCAGGCTTTAGCCCTAATTTTCAGTTCTCTCTGAGCTAGCAGATAGATACTAGCTACTATGATATTGTAATGCTGGGTGATGGCAATGTCACCTACTGCTAGCCAGCAAGAGCAGTGTGTTGGACACACTTGGCGCTAGCTGTCGTACTACCGTACACCCCTGAGGGCCGGGTATACGCTTCACATGCCTCCCGGTCCTGGTAAGGGAGGACCTTTGGCAAAGCCCTTCCCAGGTGCTGAGCAGCATGGCAGCTGGTGACCAGATACAGCAGACAGGGCAAACACACCAGAACCAAAAACTGCAGTACAACTTCAAAATCTAAGGTGGACAATAATAAGCCACGAACAGGCAAAAAAGCATGAACCGCCTCAGAAGCACAACGATACTGACCTTAACCACCCACTAGAACTGAGAATAATCAGTAACAAAAGTAGGAAATTGCAAGTTTAAATCTACCTCCCAGAAATTATTTGACCACTCTGGGCAACGTGCAATCTAGAGGGAACCTCCCTCCATCTAACTGCCCAAACAGATACAGCATCCCGCATCCACTTGTGTGACCCAGCTGCGCTTGGTGCCACATATTACCCAGGAGGATGCACAGAAAGGTAATTCACAATCACCCGATATTCATTCACACTTCACATTTCCCTATATTGCCACCAGAGGAAGCCCTTTAGAGTATATAAGGATGTGGAGAGATGCAGCAGTAGACATTTTGAGACATTCCAGAGAGACGCAGCAGTGTGGTCTTTTGGAGTTGATTTCCTGTCAGAGCAGAGCTCAGAGCAGAGTTCAGACAGACGGAGATTCCTGTCAGATGAGACAGAAGCAGAGAGACAAACTGATACCTCAGAACGTGCTGACTGTTAGTTCCCTAGGGAAGTGGAAAGTGACTCTCGGAGTGTGCACAGATCAGTCTGACGGAAGGTCCTGATAGCTGCTTCGGACAGAGCCTAAGAAAGAAGTGAAGGAAGGGGAACTGCAGTACTTGTAACACCGAGCAAACTGAGGTACTGTTAGAGAGCGGTGAAGAGAAGAAAGCTGACACCTACTGTTGCCTGTGCTTATGTTAAAGGTGTGAGCAGGGCGACAGGCGAGTGGACAAAGAGAGAGAGTGACTGAGGAGAAATAGCAACGATAGCTTACCTCCACTCTGCACAACCAGACACCGGGTCCGAGCTTGCTAGAACCTTCAAGGCTAGTAGGAGAAACCGGAGACCCTGCTGGACTTCAGGTCGCAGAGGGGCCCTACAGTGCTGATACGTAACCGGGGTCAGGAAGAACAGGAGTTTAGCAGGACGCTGCAGATAGAGACTTAGTTCTGTCCAAAAGAAGGCTCCACCACAATGTCAGCCGGGCGTAGCTGTTCTACACGGAGTTAAACTTAGCTTCATGCAAGTTAGAAACTCACACAAATCAAGAAGTAAGGAGGCCTTACACCTACTCAGTGATTACTGGATGTGCATCCTCCACCCTGAGCAGCTTCCCGGGACGTGCCTGCAAATATCACCAGTAAAGGTACGGAAAGAGACTCATTGTGTGTGTCTGCCTTATTGCTTGCACCCCCTGCACCGCCATATACCTCGAGGGATCAGTCTTACCTGTGGAAGACTTAACACCTTGCTGCCCAGTAACAACCCCTCAGAGGATTCACCCTGCAGCGCTAGTCACCCTGATCAGAAACCACAGGTGGCGTCACGAACATTTCTAAATCCCCTGTAAATATCCCCCTTGAATGAGTGCCCAGGGCAACGGACTGAGCTGCGCTACCCGTGACCTCTCCCCCATTGAAGTGAACGGGCTCGGTGCCGAGTACCCCAAAGCCCTGGTACGTGCGACTCATCTTTGGCGTCACGAACAGGATCCGAAGCTTACTATATGTGAGTCCTGTTTGCCTTTGTGGACTGTTTTTGTGCAAAAAGACTGTGTTGCTGTTGTTTGATTTTTGGCGCCATTTTCCGCCATTTTGCCGCCATATTCGCGCCCTGAGGCGCTGGTGAAGAAGAAGGGCGTGGATTCGTGGGCGTACCCCCCCCTGTGGCGTGAAAGTGATGGGCGCCCTCTGTCTAAGTGCTATTATAATGTCCGAGCCTGCCCCACTGCAAGGGAGATCCGCCTCCTCTTCATCCTCTATGCTAAGAAAAGAAAGCGAAAATCCCGCCTCCACGGAAGAGACCAGATTGTTCCAGATGAAACACACAGTCTGGCCTGGAGTGAGATGGCGGAAGGACAGGAGACGCTGTGTGGAGGAATGGCGGTGCGCAGACCCCGTTCCCCTGAAGAGCTGCTGCCTGTGCCTGAACCGTCCCCAGGTCGGGCGGATGACCGGAGAATGCAGAAAGTGAAGGAGGTGGATGCGGCGCTGAGGGACATGGCCCGACACCGCGCAGAAATGGAGGCGATGGAGCAAAGCTGGCGTGCCCTGAAACAGCGGCTGCTGTGGGACACGATGCTCTCCCCTCAAGATGCGCAAATGCCACCCGCGCCACCACTGGACCCAGCGGCTGATGAAGAACCGGAGGCCGGCCCCAAAAGAGTTGATCCTGACTCCGCCGAGGACGCGGCGGGAGGGAAGGAGGCTGAGGAGGCGCTGCCCGGACCAGAATGCCAGCCAGGCCTGGAACCAGAGGCCGCAGCGGAATGCAGTCCCCCGGTAGGGACGATGGAGGAGATCCTGCCCGAAGCGATGGAGATCGACTGGGAGGAGATGGAGTACCTGGACGACGTGGAATACGCCGCCCAGAAGGAGAATGAGTGGCGACGCCGGGAGTATGAGCAGCGACAGCAGCAGGAGCAGCTAGAGGCGCAGCAGCTTCGCCAGAGGTACCGTGAGAAGGATCTTGCTGACAAGGAGATCGTCAGGCGAGACAAAGGTACGCTCGGGAACCGCGGCGCCAGGGGGCCATTAGAGACTTCAAACTCCAGGGAGGCTGGGGGTTCATCCATGAACCAGGCCTGTTCTAGGAGGTCTTTGTTAATCGCAGGGATGTGGAGTCTCACCTGCCAGAGGGGCACCCGGGAAGGGATCTAATTATCGGGGATATTGTCACCTACACGCGGCACTGGGGTCTTAAGGGGTGGTATGCCCTGAATGTCTCCCGAGTCAGCGACCCCGTCCCTGAAGCCGGAAACGTACCCCGTGTCTCAGCATCCCAAGCCACAGCCACATCAGCGCCCGGCCGCGCACCTGCATCCTATCCTGCGTCCTATTCTGCAACGCAACAGGCTAGTGCGTCCCCAACTGAGCCACTGCGAGCACCTGCGTCCCAATTGGAAACGCTGCAGAGCACAGCGACTGCAACAGCGACCCCTATTGAGCCAAATCTATACTTAGAAGAGGCACCTGTAAGGCCTCCAGCAAGACGCAAAGTAAAAATTGAGACGAGAACTGTGGCTACCCAGACACAGGTAGCAGGACATGATCTCTTAGTGATGCGTTCCAGAGCGCACCGCATACTTCCAGCCCCAGGTGTGGAAGGTGCAACCATATTCAAAGAAGAACAGTAGGACCCAGACAGGGTTTACTGAACTGTAAAAAGTTATGAAGAATTGCACTTTATTGAATATGTAGATGATGTCTGAAGTAGTATACCCCAGTTGGGTAATGTAAAGTGGTTATGATAGAAATGTGATTTTTCTATGGTTCTCTGTTTTTGAAGGACTGCGTGGCTGAGGACTTTGCCAGCCCAAAAACTGTAATGTAAATAGTTGGCACTTTGGTGCCCCATCTTGGTTTTACGTAAAGCCATTCTACCTCTGAAGAAAAACCCGTATGGTGTGGCCTTGAGTGAGGTCTGCAGCGGAGAAGTCCTGCAGCCCACCCAGGACCACCGTGGGAGGTTTGGTACGGGTCCTCCCCAAGAATCTTGTATTTATTTGTGTGAAAGTATTTGATATTTTTCTATTGCCATTTGTACACATTGTAACGTTTGAAGTGTCCTTACCTCCCGTAAGGGAAGAGTTATGTTATTGTTGTTATTATAAAAATTGTTTTCTTTTTCAGCCCGGGAGTGCTGAATATAACTAGGGGGGGATGTGTGACCCAGCTGCGCTTGGTGCCACATATTACCCAGGAGGATGCACAGAAAGGTAATTCACAATCACCTGATATTCATTCACACTTCACATTTCCCTATAGTCCCACCAGAGGGAGCCCTTTAGAGTATATAAGGGTGTGGAGAGATGCAGCAGTAGACATTTTGAGACATTCCAGAGAGACGCAGCAGTGTGGTCATTTGGAGTTGATTTCCTGTCAGAGCAGAGCTCAGAGCAGAGTTCAGACAGACGGAGATTCCTGTCAGATGAGACAGAAGCAGAGAGACAAACTGATACCTCAGAACGTGCTGACTGTTAGTTCCCTAGGGAAGTGGAAAGTGACTCTCGGAGTGTGCACAGATCAGTCTGACGGAAGGTCCTGATAGCTGCTTCGGACAGAGCCTAAGAAAGAAGTGAAGGAAGGGGAACTGCAGTACTTGTAACACCGAGCAAACTGAGGTACTGTTAGAGAGCGGTGAAGAGAAGAAAGCTGACACCTACTGTTGCCTGTGCTTATGTTAAAGGTGTGAGTAGGGTGACAGGCGAGTGGACAAAGAGAGAGAGTGACTGAGGAGAAATAGCAACGATAGCTTACCTCCACTCTGCACAACCGGACACCGGGTCCGAGCTTGCTAGAACCTTCAAGGCTAGTGGGAGAAACCGGAGACCCTGCTGGACTTCAGGTCGCAGAGGGGCCCTACAGTGCTGATACGTAACCGGGGTCAGGAAGAACAGGAGTTTAGCAGGACGCTGCAGATAGAGACTTAGTTCTGTCCAAAAGAAGGCTCCACCACAATGTCAGCCGGGCGTAGCTGTTCTACACGGAGTTAAACTTAGCTTCATGCAAGTTAGAAACTCACACAAATCAAGAAGTAAGGAGGCCTTACACCTACTCAGTGATTACTGGACGTGCATCCTCCACCCTGAGCAGCTTCCCGGGACGTGCCTGCAAATATCACCAGTAAAGGTACGGAAAGAGACTCATTGTGTGTGTCTGCCTTATTGCTTGCACCCCCTGCACCGCCATATACCTCGAGGGATCAGTCTTACCTGTGGAAGACTTAACACCTTGCTGCCCAGTAACAACCCCTCAGAGGATTCACCCTGCAGCGCTGGTCACCCTGATCATAAACCACTGGTGGCGTCACGAACATTTCTAAATCCCCTGTAAATATCCCCCTTGAATGAGCGCCCAGGGCAACGGACTGAGCTGCGCTACCCGTGACCTCTCCCCCATTGAAGTGAACGGGCTCGGTGCCGAGTACCCCAAAGCCCTGGTACGTGCGACTCACACTGGCAGCAGTTAACATCAGGGAGCCCAGCCTCCGGGGTCCCCCCCACAGCTTAATTGCTGAGAGCAGCATCATCCCGCCTCCCAGCAAGGTTAGGAGTGCATCTCTTAGAATGCGATATCTGTACTGAGTGATCACTCCTGCAAACTCCATCCCACAGAGGTGACAGCCCGCCTCTTATGGCCAGTGAAGGGCGATAGGTGACCTGCCGGAGAGCCGAAGCCCGCCCAGGAACCGATGGTCCCGCTCCGGCACGAAGCTACAATTCTTGACAGATATTTGTGATACAAAGCATACACATAGAAAGGTGGATTTCTGCTCTTCTTTTTTGTAGCATATAGAAGCAGCAGTAGCAACATGACATACAGTATATGCCATAACTGAGATAAATAACTTAGAATTAAACACTAAAGTAAAATAAATTTGTTAAAAGCTGCTTTGACCAAGATGGATTTTAGCTGTTTTCCCAGAGTAAATAATTGTTTATAAGTTTGCAGACAGGGGAAGAAGTGGCTTAGGCTATGGTTCCACGGTCCGGAACCATAGCGCTTTTGACGGAGCGGAAATTCCGCTCCGTCTAAGCCCCGCCCCCTTTCTGACGCGCGCTATTTCCGGAGGTGTTCAGGACACCTCCGGAACACCTCCGGAAAGAGCGCAGGGCTACATAGCCCTGTGTTAATTATGTTGCGGCGACGCACCGTCGCCGCAATACGCGAGGACATGCTGCGGTCTGAAAAGACGCGCCGCATGTCCGTTTACGCAGGTTTGCCACCTGCGTATTGTTACGCATAGTGGAGACGGGATTTCTTGAAATCCCCTCCACTATGCTGTAACATCTGGACGCTGCGTGTTTGGCGCTGCGCCAGCGCACAGCGCCAAACACGCAGCGTTTCCTGACCGTGGAAACTCACCCTTATAGTGAAAAAAAGTAAATTTCTCTGAAAAGATATAGTTCAGCGTTTCTGATATTAACCCTTATTATTGATTTATGTAAAACTTTTGTTAAAACTACAATGACAATTATACTATTGGAACTGAAAATTTGTATTAAGGCTCAAGCAGTGGTCCAAGAAAAATAAATTGCAGCATGCATGATTTGCCTCTGAGAATCAAATGGTTCTGATGTCTATAGGATGGTTCTGATATCATCGGACCAAATTCGGATGACATCCGAGTGAAGTCCAATTTTCGCGGATAGACATAATGGAGACTTGGAGAAACTTTTTTTTCTACCTTGGAGAAAATCAGAGCCTACTCTGATCAAAGTCCAATCAAACTCTGGTCAGAGTTTGATTAGCATAATCAGACTGATTTTCTTGGATGGAGAGAAAATATTCATGTGAGCATAGCCTAACTGTTTTTGTAAATTTGCTTCCTTTTTTCTTTATTAAGTAAAGGGTTGCAGACCAGACTGTTAGACCTTCTGCTAAAATCAGTAATGTTATTATAAGAAGCAATTCATAGACTATTGAAGAAATGTAACAATGATATGGTATTAGTATAGTACAGAAAATTGCTGTAAACATTATTTTCCAAAAAAGGTCTGGATTTTAAAATAAGGGTGTAAATATTACAAAAATATAAAATATTTCTTCTCTATTTTTGTTCATGTAGATATTTTACAGTATTTTAATTTTATCAGTGTTTGATTGGTTATTAAATGCACCTGTCCAAATCCTTTTCAGTCTATTTCGCTTATGTTATAACTTACTGATCATTGATTTAACTCTGGTACCGTCACACTAATCCTTAGAGTAAAGTGTTCACAGTGCCACCAAAAACAATGCTCTCAGTGTTTTCTTTTCCACCTCTGAAGGATGCCACTAATTATTAAATGGTATAGCAAGTCACATGCGAGCTCATACGTGAAACAAAATATATATTTGGCTTGCTGATTCTCTAATAACTTATGAGGGAAATGCTTGATTCACATGGTGCATTGATCAAAATGGAATTTAGCTGCAGCCTCCAGTAGGACAGGGAGGCTCTTTTGAATGCCATTGGTCATGTAAATATAGTTTGTGTTGTCGCAGTGCTGTATAACTAGCAACATCATATTCATTCATCTGCTTCAGCAAAGGTCACCTTAGAAATTCTTAAATGATATTGACATATTCAAAAAATTGTAGTCATTACATCTAAAAAACTAGTCATATATAAAATTGAGCTACTTTTCATTTATGACAGTTGGTCCCTAACCCTTATTAGACAAGTAATGTTGTCTTAATAAAGGAACAAGTAGGAGTAAATTTATTCAGAGTGAACATTGGCAAAAATCCAGGTTACTCTAAGAGAAAATATCAAATGTATCACAAACATATGTTCTCTAATTGTTAAGTACTTGTTCCAAGGTATCTCATATTTAATAGTGGAAACAAACACATGCCAGGCATTGTCATAAGTAGATCATTTGTTCAGTTGCACACAATGATGATTTATCCGATATTTTTATTTCTCGACAAGTGGCAGATACAGACTAGGACTTAATGGATCAATAGGGAAGTTATCAAGTTTAGTTAATAGACTTGCATTTATAGGGCATGCAAAACAAGGAATTTGTAACAAACTACCTATAAAATACTCAAAGTAGTGCATGATTTTTATAAACACTTCATAAATCAATACATGGACAATCCCTAATGATCTCTAATGATCTGTGTCTATTGTCTATAAATGGAGGCAAAAAACATATACTATATTGACAAAAGTGTTGGGCTATTTACACGATGTACAATAACAAATTATATTGTGGTACCGTGTTAGCCAGAAAAATCGATGTGAATACTTTTCTGCCCAATTATGACAAAAGTATTCTCGGAGTGATACCTTTATTGGCTAACAAGAAAATAATGTTTGCAAGCTTTCAGAGCACAGGAGCTCCTTCTTCAGGCAAGATTAAAATTTTTTTGTAATCTTGCCTGAAGAAGGAGCCCCTGTGCTCTGAAAGCTTGAAAACAAATTGTTTTCTGGTTAGCCAATAAAGGTATCACTCTGACAATACTTTTGTCATCATTGGGCAGAAAAGTATTCACATAGGCTACTTACACATTACACATAGAGGATTTTGTGACAATCCATTCTAACCTCAAATGCATTTATTTACAATAGGTCTTTCTATAAGATTTTGTATGTGTATGTGGGAATTTTTGGTTATTCATCAATAACAGCATTTATGTAGTCAGTCATTGAACTGATGTTGGCTAGTGGGATTGACTGACAATCTCTGTTTTAGAACATCCAAAATATGTTCAATGGGGTTGAGCTCAGGAGTCTCAGTGGAACAGTCATGGACTTCCACACCATCTTCCTAATCCATGTCTTCATGGCCTTGATTTGGGCACTTGGGCATAGCCATGCTGTAATAGCAAAGGGCATTCCTCAAACTGTTACCACAAAGTTGGAAGCATGCAGTTTTCCAAAATGTCTTGGTATACTGAAGCATTAAGATTTTCCTCTACTACTGGAATTTAGGGGCATTGAACAAGCCCCCAGAGACAACCCCATAGTGTTATCCTTCCTACACCCATCTCCATCTAACACTTGCCATTATGGTTGTTGATGTAATTCACTTTTCAATAATATCACTCACTGATGAGGAATAATTAGTAGGGAAGAAATTTCATGAACTGACTTATTGTAATGGTGGTACATGATTACCACACTCAAATATCGTGAAGTTTTTAGTTATAAATAGAAAAGCAGGAGCAGCACTAGAAAAGTATGGGTGCACAGCCTCCCTGACAAAATTTTGCCAAAGAAAGTGATTTATTAGCCCATAGTGGCAACGTTTGGATCTGAAGTGTGAACCATTCTCAAGCAGTGATACAGAAAAAATGCCATATATTAAAAGGCAAAGTGATTGAGTGCTTTATTATACAATAATATAAAAATTGCATGCAAAATACAAGTGCAAAATTGTTATACAATGCATCAGAGGATGACCACTGCTTATTTGTAAAAACAAATGACTCACCCTATAGCACATAGTAACAAACATATTTCAAAACCACTGTATTCTGCTTCCTAATTAACCCACTGCATATGTCAGAGCAAAAAGATCAGGTGTATAATGTATTCTTGCTCATGCACGGTGACATGTGAAGTCATCCACGCCATCTTATTAAAGGAACAGAGCGCAATGCGCATGTCTATTCCTGCTCATTGTTATTCATACTTGGCTGGCGGTGACTAGTGACGATTGGCATTAAAAACTCCATGCTTGGGGTACCGAATCGGCAGGTCGGACCTCGGACGGCTCAATTATAACGAGTTTAATGTAAAGCAATGGAAGCCAAGCTTTTTTTTTCCAGAAGGCCCAAACGGGAGGTTTGGGGGACGGGAAAAAATCGCTGAAGGGAAACAGTGCTCAAATGGAAGGGAAAAGCTGGGGTAGCTGCCTGGAGCATTTTTTGCTGCCAGCTCAGTTTGGGAAAAAATGGTCAGAGTTTTTCCCATTTTTACAGCTGCAATAAAACATAAAAAACCCGAAAAAACGGGGATTTTATGGGGAATGTTAAAAAACATTTTTTCCTGTAAAAATTACTTGATGAAAGGGCAAAATTTAAAAGAAAAAAAGAAACCCCCAAAACCTGCCTCCCCCCCCACTCCTTAATAGTTTGGCCATATTTCACCGGGTTTTTCGTGCCAAAACACAAAGACTACAGAAATGCATATAGAGGGGGAAATAAAACAGACCCCCAAAGGTATCATCAAAATGTTTTTAAAAATTTTACAATCTTATCTGGGCAACCTTATCCTTTAAATTTTTGAAGGAGGGACTTGCAACCCAAAGCCTATGTGGCAATATAAGAACGCCAAAATTAAAATACCCTGTTTAGACATAAAGGGCGCCTCATACACATTCTATTTAAATTTTTAGGGAATTGGACCCTAACTCTAAAACCTATGCAAAAGTGCAAAAACTTGCAAAAAAAGGAGGGGCTGCAAATCATCCCGGAAGGGAAAAAATATTTACCCTGGGGATACATATTCAGTACAGACAAAAAATTTGGGGCACACTCATTTAAAGATTTTCCGATTTTCATGACATGAAAAAATTTTACATTCACACTAAAAACTCAAACTATGAATTAACATATGTGGAATTATAACTTAAAAAAAAAGTGTGTAAAAACTGAAATTATGCTTTTTAATCCAGGTTCTTCAAAGTAGCCACCTTTTTTTTGATTACTGCTTTTCACACCTTGGGATTCTCTTGTGAGCTTTAAGGGTAGTCCTTGGGAAAAGGTCTTCCCAAAAATATTGAAGGGTTCCCAGAGATCTTGCACTTGTTGGGCCCTTTTGCCTTCACTCGCAGCCAGCTCACCCCCCAAAACCCTCTCGATGGGTTTAGGGTTTGGGGACTGTGGGGCCAGGGCATCTGGCGTAGCACCCCCTCCTCCCTTTTTGGTCAAATAGCCCTTTCACAGCCTGGGGGTGTTTGGGGCATTTTTCCGTTGAAAAATAAAT
>JARQOD010004815.1:0-52170 GCA_033576555.1 Oophaga sylvatica
ACATTGCCAAACTGATCTCATTAGAGATGATGCCCTTCCGTTTGGTTGAAAGCGCAGCATTCTGAGAGCTCATGGCCTACGCTATCCCACGCTATGACCTACCTAGTCGCACTTCTTTTCTAGAAAAGCCATTCCTGCCCTCCACCTGCATGTGAAAGACCGCATTGTCCATGCACTCAAACAATCAATGAGTGGAAAGGTGCACCTCACAACAGATGCATGGGCCAGTAGGCATGGCCAGGGCCGTTACGTGTCCATCACTGCGCACTGGGTTAATGTGGTGGATGCAGGCTGCACAGAGGACAGCGACGGTGGGACAGTGCTGCCTAGCCCATGGTATAGGAAACAGTTGGCTGTAGGCGTTCGACCCTCCTCCTCCTCCAGAAGCGAAAGCTCGTTGACAGAGCGCAGTCGCACGAGCACTACATCCGCAGCTGCCAGTGTTGCAGAAGAGGTGTCCCACTATCGAAAAGCTAGTGGTAAAAGTCAGCAGGCTGTTTTAAAGATGATGTCTTTGGGCGACAACAGACACACTGCGGAGGTACTGGCCGATAAACTGAGTCATGTCTGGGCAGTCTGCATCTTGAGCCAGGCAAGGTAGTCAGTGATAACGGCCATAATTTTGTGGCGGCCACAGCCCTGGCAAAACTCAGACACATACCTTGCCTGGCTCACACCTTGAACCTGGTGGTGCAGTGCTTCCTAAATAATTACCTGGAGTTAACAGCCCTGCTCCATATGGTGCGAAGACTGTGCTTTCACATCCGTCGCTTGCCCGTAGACTCCAGTCACATGCAGAAGCTGCAGCGATCGCTCAACCTCCCCAAGCACCACCTAATCATAGACGTTGCAACAAGGTGGAACTCCACCATGCACATGGTTGAGAGGCTGTGCAAACAGAGGTAGGCTGTAATGCATTTGTGGGAGGATACAGGGGCAGGCAGTTTGAGGGCAGACTGTTGTGAATGGGCTAGAGATGGTTTCTGAGCAGAGGCTCCCTCTGGTGGTTACAGACAGTACTGAACCTTCCAGCGAGGAATGGCAATCTGGGATCACTGTGTCATGTATAGTGTACAGTTCCTATAGCGTCTTGTGCTTGGGTGCGAGGAAAACACAGGAGACATAGGTTGAAATGAAATGACTTGTATTACTTCATACAAGCATGCTGAAAAGTTCACACAGTTTGCAGGAACAGCGACAGGAGACACAGCAGGCCAGAGTAACTTCAAGCACTACAATAAATCTCCAAAGCAGGTTCAGGATCTCTTCTCTGTACCGTAATTCCTCTGCAAACATGGATTCACCAAACAGCAGGTTTCCAGAGTCCAAAAGTGTTCCAAGGTTCCTCAGTAGGGAATAGCTGGAGTACAAGTCCAAGGCTTCCAGGAGTCAGGTCACAGACTGACTGAGGCTTGTTTCAGGAGCACTGATTGTTCAGCTGAGGCTGCTTAAGAAGCAAGAGGGAAGAATCAGGGCGGGAACATGAAAACTGGAAACTCCATATTAACTGAGGGCAAGAGCTGCAGAAAGACAGAAAGCAAAATAGCCGACGGAAAACTGAGTTTCAAGGAACATGTCAACAGAGACAAAGAACCTTACATTAATCCCCCCTTAGGGACAACCTCCGGATGACCTCAGACCAGGCTTGTCAGGGTACCTCTGATGAAACTGGCGGAGCAGGCGAGGAGCATTTACATTATTGACTGGTTCCCATGAGTTGTCCTCCACTGGGTAGCCCTGCCATTTAATCAAATATTGCAACTGATTTCTGTACAACCTGGAATCTAGAATCCTTTCCACCATAAATTCTTCCTGACCATCGACCAGCACTGGGTCAGGGCAAGGAGAAGAACGTCCAGGAAACGTATTGGGTGTTGCAGCCTTTAGTAGGGATACATGAAAGACAGGGTGGATTCTCATAGTTCTGGGCAGTTGAAGACGACAAGCAACAGCACTTATAATCTTATTGATCTTATAAGGTCCAATGTACTTATGTCCCAATTTAGACGATGGAATCTTTAATTTAAGATTTCTGGTTGACAGCCAGACCAAATCTCCTACCTTGAAAGCTGGTGCAGGTTTACGAAATTTATCTGCTGCTTTCTTGTACCTTTCCTGAGCCAATTCTAGATTTTCCTTTAGAAGATCCATATTCTTTTGTAAAGAAGTGATTCTTTCAGCCACTGCCGGCAAGGGCGTATCTATGGGAAATCGAGGAAGAATGTTAGGATGATAACCTAGATTGGAGTAAAAAGGAGACTGCTTAGTGGAGGCGCTCTGAGAGTTGTTATAAGAGAACTCAGCCAGTGGAAGTAGATCCACCCAATCATCCTGTAGGTGGCAGATAAAACAGCGGAGATACTGCTCCAGGGTCTGATTGGTTCGTTCTGTCTGTCCATTAGTCTGGGGATGAAAAGCAGAAGAAAGGTTTACTTTAATGTCCAATGCTGCACAGAAATTTTGCCAAAACCTTGAAGTGAATTGCACCCCTCGATCCGAAATGACCTCATCCGGTACTCCATGTAAGCGAAACACATTCTTAATCATCAAGTCTGATGTCTGTTTTGCAGTGGGTAAGCCGACACAAGGGATAAAATGAGCTGCCTTTGTTAGACGGTCAACCACCACTAGAATGGTGTTCTTCCCTTGAGAGGTTGGTAACTCCACAATGAAGTCCATAGAAATTGGATCCCCACAGGCGGGACGGGGTGGGAAGAGGTTGCAACAGACCAGTTGGTGAGGAGCGAGGTGTTTTGCATCTTGCACAGACTTCACATGAAGTGACATAGTTTAAGACATCTTTCCTGTAAGTGGGCCACCAAAAGAAACGAGAAAGAAATTCTTGTGTCTTTAGAATTCCCCTATGCCCGGCTATCTTGGAATCGTGGATGAGTTGCAATACTCTCAATCTGACTGTTTCAGGTATATACAGACGTTGTCCCTGAATCCACACACCATTCTTAAAGACAAGACTTACGTCCCTTGGGGGTTGAGCCAACAAAGAATCCGCATGGTATGCTTCCTTGATGTCCTTAAGTAGGTCTTGATTATGAATCACTCCCAGGAATCTAGAGTCAGGAAGAATAGTCTTAGGAGGAGTAAATGGACGTGTCTCTGCTGAATGAATCCTAGAGAGTGCATCAGCCTTTCCATTGCGCGATCCTGGTCTATAAGAAATGACAAAATTAAATTGGTTTAGGAAAAGATTCCAGCGAGCCTGGCGAGGAGTCAGGCACTTAGCCGACCTGATAAATTCAAGGTTACGATGGTCTGTCAGGACGACTATTTGCTGTGCAGCTCCCTGAAGAAGGTGTCTCCATTCCTTGAAGGCGGCAATAATGGCCAACAATTCTCTATTGCCCACATCGTAGTTCCTCTCAGCCGAAGACAACTGCTGGGAAAAGAAGGCACAGGGATGCAAGACATTCTTCTCACCTGTTCTCTGAGAGAGTATAGCTCCAACGGCACAGTCTGAAGCATCCACCTCTATTATGAAGGCAAGCTCGGGGTTGGGATGTACTAAGATAGGTGCGGTGGTAAATTTATCCTTTAAACAGGAAAATGCTTCCTGAGCTTGTGGGGTCCAGGAGAACCTAGACTGTTTCCGGGTAAGTTGGGTGATAGGTGACACTACCTCAGAAAAATTCTTAATGAAACGTCTATAGAAGTTGGCAAACCCGATGAAACGCTGCACCTCCTTCACATTTCTAGGAATTGGCCAATCCTTGATGGCTTGGGTCTTGCTTCCATCCATACTAATCCCTTGCGTAGATAGTACATACCCCAGAAACTGAATTTCGGTCCTATGGAATTCACATTTTTCAAGTTTGATGTAGAGATGGTTTTGTCTTAGGCGTTCTAAGACCATTCTCACATGTCCATGATGTTCCTCTGTGGAGTTAGAAAAAATTAGAATATCATCCAGATAAATCACCACAAATGTATCTAGGAGATCCCTGAAGATATCATTCACGAAGTGTTGGAAAGTGGCTGGGGCGGTACTCAGACCAAAAGGCATAACTAGATATTCAAAGTGTCCATAGCGTGACCTGAAAGCAGTCTTCCATTCATCCCCAGGTCTAATACGGACCAAGTTATAGGCCCCACGGAGATCCAGTTTAGAGAAAATTTTGGCATGCCGCACTCTCTCCAACAATTCAGGGATTAAAGGCAATGGATAACGGTTTCTAATAGTAACCTTATTGAGTTCCCTATAGTCTATGCAGGGTCTCAGAGATCCATCTTTCTTCTTCACAAAGAAGATGGGTGCACCTGCGGGAGATGAAGAGGGGCGTATGAAGCCCTTGGCTAAATTTTCGTCTATATAATCCTTCAAAGCTTTTAGCTCGGGCCCCGCTAGGGGTAGATCTTACCAAAAGGTATCTCGGCTCCAGGCAATAATTCAATTGGACAATCATATGGACGGTGAGGAGGAAGCTGATCAGCGTTCTTCTTGTCACATAAATCCACATCGTCCTGGTATACAGCTGGTAGTTCAGGGACTGACATGGTTCCTTTAGGAACAGAGCAAGCTGAAACTCCTTGACTCATCTGTTTCTCCGGAAAGTGTAATTCCTTGGTCTCCCAGTTAATCGTAGGATTCTGCGCCTGCAGCCATGGTAGCCCTAGAATAATGGGAAAGTGGGGAGAAGAGATAAGCATAAAAGACATTTTCTCCTGATGATCTTTACCCATAAGGACCCTCAAAGGCTCTGTTTCTTGATCCACTGGTCCAGAAGTCAGTAGAGAGCCATCCACAGTCTCCATCTGTACTGGAGTAGCCTTCTTCACTGAACGTATCCCCTGTTTCAGAGCAAAGGAGATATCCATAAAATTTCCACTTGCTCCTGAGTCGATCATAGCAGAGCTAGACACCCAGACTGAGTCAACCCAGAGTTTGATGGAAAGGAAGCAATGAGAATTGTTTCTTTTACAACTCAGCTGGGACACCGCTGAGGAAGCTTGAAAAATTGCAGCGTTTATACCGTCATCGTCCCCAGAACTAACAGAGTTTAAGTCCGAGAAATCAAGATCTCTTGCAGCAGATCTCTCTGGAGCCTGAGGCTCGGACATGACAGAGCTCCTCTCGCAACACTCACAGTGAATGACTGCTGCAGTAGTCTTACGAGAACGGCTGGGGCAGTTTATAATGAAGTGCCCTGACTTACCACAGTAGAAACATAGATTTTCCTTTATACGATGTTCTTTGCGTGCATCACTAACCCATCTTTGTAAAGAGTCCACCTGCATGGGTTCAGGTTCTGGTTCCCTTGTGATCCTACTCAAAGGTTCCTTAGCTGAGGAGGGAGGTAGTAAAAGGTTAGAGCGATTATTTTCGAACCATCTCTCTTGTCTGCGTTCAGTCAGACGAGCATCAATACGGATACAATAGTTAATAAAGTCACCTAACGCAGTGGGAGGGTTGGCACGAGCAAGTTCATCCTTAATCAGTGGAGACAACCCTTTCCGAAAAATAGATTTTTTAGCGGAAGTGTCCCAAGTGGTATCAAGAGCCCATCTCCTGAAATCCAGGGCATATTCGGCTACTGAACGCTTACCTTGGCGCAAAGTTAACATGGCTGCTTCAGCTGTTGCACCTCGATTGGGGTCATCAAACACCTGCCCCATGGCTGAAATAAAAGCATCAAGGTGATTCAAACAATCATCCTCAGTCTCAATCAGAGGGTTTGCCCATATCAAAGCCTTATTGGTAAGCAACATGATTATAGTAAGCACTTTGGATCGTTCAGTGGGAAATTGTGAAGCATGTGCAGAGAAAAATAAATTGCATTGATTAATAAATCCCCTGAATTTCTCACGTTCACCGCCAAAACGAAAAGGAGGTAATTTGGGGATCCCAGAACTTGGGGTTATGGCAGGAGCCTGGGCTCGTTCCTCTAGAGCCTCAATCCTGGCTCGCAATTCCTGGGTAGTCTGTCCAAACACTTGCAAATTATGATTAGTGAGGTCCTGTAGGCTTGCAAAACGGGTTTTTAAAGTCTGTACATCTGAAAGGATTGTATCAGTCACTCCGCAAAGTTCCTTTATGCGGGCCTCCATCTTCCAGATCTTTTAAGGCAGAAGTGCTGGAAGGAGAAGAGGAAAGGAAAAAAAAAAAAAAACAATAGTGTTTACCTGTGGTAACACTCCAGAGTAAAATTTTAAGGGAATGCGCTCACCTGGAATGGTTGTGAGAAGTCACAACCACTGTCATCACATAAGGTATTAAACGGACATCTGATATCCACAGTCACAGCAGACACGGCTTTCCCAGACCCAGCAGACACTAAACATTGGCTCCTGAATCTTGTCATGTATAGTGTACAGTTCCTATAGCGTCTTGTGCTTGGGTGCGAGGAAAACACAGGAGACATAGGTTGAAATGAAATGACTTATATTACTTCATACAAGCATGCTGAAAAGTTCACACAGTTTGCAGGAACAGCGACAGGAGACACAGCAGGCCAGAGTAACTTCAAGCACTACAATAAATCTCCAAAGCAGGTTCAGGATCTCTTCTCTGTACCGTAATTCCTCTGCAAACATGGATTCACCAAACAGCAGGTTTCCAGAGTCCAAAAGTGTTCCAAGGTTCCTCAGTAGGGAATAGCTGGAGTACAAGTCCAAGGCTTCCAGGAGTCAGGTCACAGACTGA
The DNA here is from genome assembly GCA_033576555.1 of Oophaga sylvatica. Taxonomy (NCBI): domain Eukaryota; kingdom Metazoa; phylum Chordata; class Amphibia; order Anura; family Dendrobatidae; genus Oophaga; species Oophaga sylvatica. Next base: position 6,656 of record JARQOD010004815.1, read on the forward strand.
CTGAGGCTTGTTTCAGGAGCACTGATTGTTCAGCTGAGGCTGCTTAAGAAGCAAGAGGGAAGAATCAGGGCGGGAACATGAAAACTGGAAACTCCATATTAACTGAGGGCAAGAGCTGCAGAAAGACAGAAAGCAAAATGGCCGACGGAAAACTGAGTTTCAAGGAACATGTCAACAGAGACAAAGAACCTTACACACTGACTGGACTGATATAAGGGAGGTTCCCTTCCATGATGGTTGCCGGTGATCAATTGTTCTTGTCTCAATTGTGGTTCCTGGTTCATTTGGAAGTTTGCTGGAGTCTTGCCTGCGTATGCTGCTTTCAGATAAGATATTTTTGCTTTTCTTTTTGTGCTTGCTTTTTGCATAGTTTTCTGCACTTTTGGAGTTCAGCTGGGTCCCCTCCTGGGGCCTGTGCTCCTCTCAGTTTATCTGTAGCCACTGTTATTTGTTCATTTGCTTTTTCCTGTTTTTTCAGTGGCTGCGGCTTGGTTTTGTTACACCAGCGATCTGATTTAGGTGGTTGAGATCGTGTGATCTCAGGTTTTTTGCAATCAGCAGTGTTGGTATTTTTTAGGGTTTTTGTTGGATTGCAGTCAGAATTCTTTCCTGTACTTTTCTGTCTAGACAGATTGGGCCCCAGCGTTTGCTCATTCTATTTTCTGTCTGTGTCCGTGCTTTCTTCTTGTCTAACCACCATTACATGTTTGGGGGCTTCCTATTTTCTTTGGGGATCTGCTCCGGGGCAGATAGCTTTCATCTTTCTGCCTTTAGGTGTAGTTATCTCTCAGGCTGTGACGAGGCGTCTAGGATCAACGTAGGAACGCTCCACAGCTACCTCTAGTTGTGTGGTTAGTTCAGGTTACTGCAATCCAATAGGTTTCAGCCTCTCTGGTGTATTACCGTTTTTGCTATTTCTCCTCAGCTACCTAAACATAACAGTACCACCGGCCAAAAACTAAAATTGTATGGTACTCACAGAAGGGAAAAATAGTGTGGAAAGAAAAAAGTTGTCAGAGTTGTCAGAGATTTTTTTTTTTTACCTCTTTCTGGGTGCTGAGGAAGATTTATTTTTTCTTTCTCTCAATGGAGTTTGAACAGTTGTCTGGCCGTGTGGATCAGCTTACCACTGAGGTTCGGAGTATTGCTACCTATCTTGCTAGGTGGCCGGTTGTGGAGCCTAGGATCCCCATGCCAGATTTGTTTTTGGGGGATCAGGCTAAATTTCTGAATTTCAAAAATAACTGTAAGTTGTTTTTTGCCTTAAAGCCTAAGTCCTCAGGGAACGCAGCACAGCATGTTCAAATTGTCATCTCTCTCCTGCGCGGCGACCCTCAGGATTGGGCTTTTTCCCTGACAACTGGGGATCCTGTTTTGTATGATGTTGATGTATTTTTTCAGGCTCTGGGGTTGTTGTACGATGAACCTAATGTCACTGATCAAGCTGAAAAAACCTTGTTGGCTTTAAGTCAGGGCTGTGAAGCCGCTGAACTGCACTGTCAGAAGTTTCGAAAGTGGGCAGTCCTGACCAAATGGAATGATGATGCTTTGGCAGCCCTTTTTCGGAAGGGTCTGTCAGAGAATGTAAAGGACGTTATGGTGGGATTCCCTTTTCCCTCTGGTCTCAATGTTCTAAGTCTTTGGCTATTCAAATTGACAGGCGTTTGCTTGAGCCCAGAGGTATGCGTGAGATGGTGTTGTCTTGTGGGTCAGCTCCTGAGCCCATGCAGTGTGATGGAGTGACTTCTGGGGCACAGCGTCATGAATTTCGAAAGCGCAATGGGTTATGTTTCTACTGTGGTGACGCCTCTCATGTAGTGTTGAGCGATACGATACTGCAAATATCGGGTATCGGCCGATATTAGCTGTATCGGGCTTTCGATTCCGAGTACCGATATTTTCGTCATATCGGATACCGGAATCGGATTTGTCACTGTCACTGTGAGTGTCCGTCGGTCGGGTCTGTCAGGAGTCAGCGGCACTTACCTGGCAGAAGATCTCCGGCGGTCACGTCCTGGACTGCTTGATGGCCGCCATTATCTTCTCCCTGGCGGTCACATGCAGTTTTTCGCGATAACTGCAGTGACTGCAGGGTAATCCCGGCCGTAAACCAGTCCGATGACGTCACCGCCGGGGAAGCAGGTAATCAGCTGTGCTGCGCCGGGATGACAGGCTCTGCCTACCTGCCTGCCTGCCTCTGATGTCATTCTGATGTAGCAGAGCTGGATCGTCGTGGGACACTCGTTACTATGGACTGCGTCGGACAGGTGGTATACTGTTTGTTTTTTTTTTTTCATTTTTTTACAGGAGATCGATGGCGTCGCAGGATGAGACTGTAATAAAAGTAATGAAAACTGTGTTGTGTTTTTTATTAAATTAAAAAATTTTTTTATGAACATTCACCCGTCCGGGTACATCAACAATTTAACTATTTACATACAGGGACCCTGTCCGGGTTATTTATAATTCTTTGGCAGGGGTGTTCCAGGTACCACCTCGTACTCTTCTGATGCTTGCCAAACATCCGAGACACCAAGGACCACCAGGACCTGATGACGTTGTGTGGCCTGTACAGTCAAGTCGTGACCCGCTATCTGTGTCTGTGTGGCCACCTCTTTCATCTCCCTCCGGGTCTGGAGCCCTATGTCACGGACTGAACGAACCCCAGGGGGCCTAACAGGCGCCGGGTACGGGCCAGCTATAGTTATCATGTCCATAGCTGGGGCTGCTGAGGAGACCACTGAGGGAGGCTGGGGAGATTTACGGCGTGGGGTGGGCACTTGTGCAGAGGCCTGGATGTGGGAGGCTGAAGGCTCGTATGGTCTGTCAGTTTCCTGACACTCTGGGGAGTAGGGGTCGCACCTGGTGACATTTAGGGCGTACCATCCATTGTAACCCCAGTGTCGGGTGTAAGTTACCAAGTCTCCTGGCAACAGGTCCCTCCCCGGGTGTCCTTCTGGGAGGTGAGCCTCCACGTCCCGCCGGGTTACAAAAACTTCTAAATAAAGTCCAGGCTCCTGGATGAAGCCCCAACCACCTTTCAATTTAAAGCTCCGTACTGCCCCTTACGCCGCGGCTCCCACAGGTGTCCTTTATCTTTTCTCATCCGGTCCTTATCTGCCCGGTCCTTCTCCAGGTGACGTTGCCGAAGCTTTTGGGATTCTCGCTGCTCCCTTTGTCGCTCTGCTTCCCGCTCCCAACGTCTCCACTCTTCCTCCTGACGCCGGTTGTAATTCTCCACCAGCTGCTCCATGTCTCCACCATCAAATGCCAGCTTACCATGTCCGGTTTGCGGCAGCTCTCCTGGCACCCCCCAGTCCTGGCGGCGCTCACCTGTGGCGGAAGCAGCCGGCTCTGGAACAGATGACAGTCGGGGCTCCGGTACAGACAGGTAGACCTCTGGTGCCTGCGCGGCCTCCTCCATGAGGACGGGTGTCGCTTCTTCTGTCTCAGCGACGGGGGCAGACAGCGGGATCTGGGGTGCTGCCGGTGCAGAGTTTTTTGCAGGAACGGGTGCCTCCACTGCGACAACGTCAACCGGATCACATTGCAAGGGCTGGAATGCCCGCACGGACTCCTCTACTAGAACGGGTGCCTCACCATCCGGTACAGACACTTCAGGTAAGAGGGATTGGCGCCGCTCCAAGTTTAGTTTTAGGGCACGCCAGCTGGCTTCCATCCTGGCGACCTCCTCCCGGTGCCGGGCCAGGCCTCTTAGGGTATCCTCCGCTTCTTGCAGCGTAGGAGGGTTTCCAGGCCGGGTGCCCAACGGTGGTTCCGTGGCGATCGGGTCGCTTCCGTGGGGGGAGAGCTCTGACTGCTCCATCCCTTCACACTTCTGCTCGTGTCCATTAGCCATCTCTGCCAAGTCATATGTGTCATTAGCATCTGGAGAGGGCCCCTCTTTTGTAGTGAGGCGGGACCTTCGTGTTAGTTTCCGCACACTGAGGAGGATGAGGAGGCGGAACTCCAGAGCTGTGGGGCACGATCTTACATTGCAGTACCATTTAGAGTGGTCGGCCATCGTTTTCGCGCCACTGAGTGAGTGTACACCCACGAAGAGCACCCCCTTCTTCTTCACCAGTGCCTCGTCGTGACGCAGATATGGCGGAAAAATGGCAAATACATTCTCTGATGATTTTAGCAATTCTCAAGCACAAAAACAGTTCAATTCAGGCACACAGGACTCGCTTATAGCGAGCTACAGAATCCTGTTCGTGACGCCCAAGTTGAGTCGCACAGAGCCAGAGGTTTTGGGGTACTCGGCACCGAGCCCGTCGACTTCTATGGGGTAAGTCACGGCTTTACCCGGCAATTGAATCAGAGTCTATTTTACTATGTAGAAGTGTATAAACTATAAATATATGTATATATATATATATATGTCACAATGACATGTATATATATATATATATATATGTATTCTATGTGTGTATATTTTGTGATTATAACGACAGAAAGGGTTTTTTTTGTTGCGATATTTTGTTCCCATAGACTTACATTGGACTTCCGGTATCGGAATCGGATATCGACGATATTTAGTGATATCGGTGATACCATTCCGATCCGATATTTTTAGATATCGAGCAGTATCGCTCAACACTACTCTCATGATATTTCCGTCTGCCCCAAGCGGGGAAGACGTTTTGCTCGCTCAGTTGTCTTGGGTAGTGTTCAGACTAAGTTTCTGTTGACTATTACCCTGATTTGCTCCATGTCCACATTTTCGGCTCATTCTTTTGTTGATTCAGGAGCAGCTATTAACCTGATGGATTTTGACTTTGCCAAACATTGTGGTTTTCCCATGATACCCCTGCGTAAGTCTATTCCCCTTCTGGGCATTGATTCTACCCCTTTGGTGGAGAATAAACCCCAATTTTCTACTCAGGTGATAATGAGGGTTGAACCAGATCATCAGGAAAGTTGCAAATTTCTGGTGTTGCATAATCTGCATGACATTATTGCACTGGGTTTCCTTTGGTTACAGTTTCATAATCCTGTTTTGGATTGGAAATCTGTGTCTGTGACCAGTTGGGGCTGCCAATGTGTTAGTGCTGACACTGCTGTTTTTTCTGCCTCTCCCCAGTCTCAGGATGTCCCTGACTTTTTGACTGATTTTTCTGATGTGTTTAGTGAAAGTAAGTCTGCATCCTTACCCCCTCACAGAAGCTACGATTGCACTATTGAGTTAGTGCCTGGTGGTAAATTTACTAAGGGTCGCCTTTTTAACTTATCTGTACCTGAACACGATGCTATGCGATCTTATATCAAGGAGTCATTGGAGAAGGGTCATATCAGACCATCCTCTTCACCCTTGGGCGCCAGTTTTTTCTTTGTGGCCAAAAAGGATGGTTCATTTAGGCCGTGTAGTGATTATCGCCTCCTGAATAAGATCACTGTGAAATATCAATATCCGTTACCCTTGATTTCTGACCTGTTTTCCAGAGTGAAAAGTGCTAGTTGGTTTACCAAGCTTGACCTTAGGGGGCGTATAACCTTATTTGCATTAAGCACGGGGATGAATGGAAGACGGCGTTTAATACCCCAGAGGGGCATTTTGAGTACCTAGTGATGCCCTTTGGGCTCACTAATGCTCCTTCCGTCTTCCAATCCTTCATGAATGATATTTTCAGGGATTTTGTGGATAAATTTCTGATTGTTTATTTGGAAGATATTTTGATTTTTTCCAATGACTGGGACTCTCATGTGAAACATGTTCGGACTGTGTTCCAGATTTTGAGAGAGAATGCACTGTATGTGAAGGGATCAAAGTGTCTTTTTGGCGTACAGAAGGTCTCATTTCTGGGATTCATTTTGTCTCCATCTGTTATTGAAATGGACCCGGTCAGGTTTCAGGCAATCTGTGATTGGGTTCAACCTACTTCATTAAAGGATCTTCAGAGATTTTTGGGTTTTGCCAATTTTTATCGTAAATTTATTGGTAATTTCTCCGGTATTGTTAAACCATTGACTGATTTTACCAAAAAGGCTTCTGATGTGGTGAATTGGCCTCCTGAGGCAGTCTCTGCGTTTCATGAACTTAAGCAGAGATTCACTTCTGCTCCTGTTGTACGGCAGCCTTATGTTTCTCTACCGTTTCAGGTGAAGGTTGATGCTTCTGAAATTGGGGCAGGTGCCGTTTTATCCCAAAGGGATCCAGAGACCTCTAAGAGTAACCCTTGTGCCTTTCTCTCTCAAAAATGTTCTCCAACTGAACGTAATTATGACGTGGGTAATCGGGAGTTTTTGGCCATGAAGTGGGCCTTTGAAGAGTGGAGACATTGGCTGGAAGGACCCAAACATCAGGTGGTGGTCCTCACGGTCCATAAGAACCTGGCTTATCTCGAATCAGCAAAGTGACTTAATCCTAGACAGGCCAGGTGGGCCTTGTTTTTCACACGTTTTAATTTTGTGGTTTCTTTTCTTCCTGGCACTAAGAATGTTAAGGCGGATGCCCTCTCGAGGAGATTCCTTGCGGATTCTCCTGAGTTATCTGATCCTGCTGTTATTTTGAAAGAGGGTGTAGTACTTTCCGCCATCTCGACCAATTTGAGACTGGCTCTGGAAGGGTGTCAGGAGGATAAACCTGAGCGCTGCCCTATTGGGAAATTGTTTGTCCCAGACCAGTGGAAGAAGAGTGTGATGTCTGAGATTCATTGTTCCGCGTTGGCTGGTCATCCCGGGATTTTTGGTACCAGAGACTTGGTGAGTCGGTCCTTTTGGTGGCCTACTTTGTCTCGTGACGTCAGGGACTTTGTGCAGTCCTGTGGGACTTTCTCTCGTTCCAAGCCTTGCTCTCGCTCTAGTGGTTTGTTAATGCCATTACCTGTGCCCAAGAGGCCATGGACCCATATCTCTATGGATTTTATTTCCGACCTCCCTGTCTCTCAGAGAATGACCGTTATCTGGGTAATCTGTGATAGGTTTTCCAAGATGATACATCTTGTGCCATTACCTAAATTACCTTCCTCCTCCGAGTTGGTGCCTTTGTTCCTTCAGCACGTGATTCGGTTACATGGCATTCCGGAGAACATTGTGTCTGACAGAGGAGTCCAGTTTGTTTCCAGATTTTGGAGGACATTTTGTTCTAAACTTGGTGTTCAATTATCTTTCTCCTCTGCATTTCATCCTCAGACCAATGGACAAACCGAGAGAACAAACCAGACCTTGGAGACTTATTTGAGATGTTTTGTGTCTGCTGATCAAGATGACTGGGTCTCTTTTTTGCCTTTGGATGAGTTTGCTCTTAATAATAGGGCTAACTCTGCCACCTTGATGTCTCCATTTTTCTGCAATTCTGGGTTTCACCCTTGATTTTCTTTGGGACAGGCAGAGGCTTCAGTCTGTCCGGGTGTTGACTCTGTTGTGGAGCGAATACAGCAGATTTGGGACCAGGTAGTGGAGAGGTTGTCTCTCTCTCAAGAGAAGGCCCACCGGCATAGGACTGATGGTCCTCGATTTAAAGTGGGGGACTTGGTTTGGTTGTCCTCAAGAAATATCCCTATGAGGGTTGCATCTCCAAAGTTTAACCCAAGGTTAATTGGACCTTATAAGGTCATGGAGATTCTTAATCCGGTTTCCTTCCGTTTGCTTCTTCCAGGGACATTTAAGATCCATAACGTGTTCCACAAGTCCTTATTGAAGAGGTTTGTCGAGCCAGTGGTTCCTATGGCTGCGCCTCCTGACCCTGTTTTGGTTGAGGGCAATCTGGAGTATGTGGTTGAAAAAATATTGGATTCTCGTTTTTCTAGACGGAAACTCCTGTATTTGGTTAAGTGGAGAGGTTATGGTCAGGAGGACAATTCTTGGGTGTTTGCTTCGGACATCCATGCTAGGAGACTGATCCGTGCCTATCACCGAGCTCATCCTGATCGGCCTGGTTGCACAAGTGAGGGTTCTGTGACCCCTCCTCAAGGGGGGTACTGTTGTGAATGTGCTAGAGATGGTTTCTGAGCAGAGGCTCCCTCTGATGGTTACAGACAGTACTGAACCTTCCAGCGAGAAATGGCAATCTGGGATCACTGACTGGACTGATATAAGGGAGGTTCCCTCCCATGATGGTTGCCGGTGATCAATTGTTCTTGTCTCAATTGTGGTTCCTGGTTCATTTGGAAGTTTGCTGGAGTCTTGCCTGCGTATGCTGCTTTCAGATAAGATATTTTTGCTTTTCGTTTTGTGCTTGCTTTTTGCATAGTTTTCTGCACTTTTGGAGTTCAGCCGGGTCCCCTCCTGGGGCCTGTGCTCCTCTCAGTTTATCTGTAGCCACTGTTATTTGTTCATTTGCTTTTTCCTGTTTTTTCAGTGGCTGCGGCTTGGTTTTGTTACACCAGCGATCTGATTTAGGTGGTTGAGATCGTGTGATCTCAGGTTTTTTGCAATCAGAAGTGTTGGTATTTTTTAGGGTTTTTGTTGGATTGCAGTCAGAATTCTTTCCTGTACTTTTCTGTCTAGACAGATTGGGCCCCAGCGTTTGCTCATTCTATTTTCTGTCTGTGTCCGTGCTTTCTTCCTGTCTAGCCGCCATACATGTTTGGGGGCTTCCTATTTTCTTTGGGATTCTGCTCCGGGGCAGACAGCTTTCATCTTTCTGCCTTTAGGTGTAGTTATCTCTCAGGCTGTGACGAGGTGTCTAGGATCAATGTAGGAACGCTCCATGGCTACCTCTAGTTGTGTGGTTAGTTCAGGTTACTGCAATCCAATAGGTTTCAGCCTCTCTGGTGTATTATCGTTTTTGCTATTTCTCCTCAGCTACCTAAACATAACAGCAGACATTGAGTTGTCAGGTGTGCAGTGGTCAAAGCTGAAAGACCTCTGTAAAGTCCTTCAGTGTTTTGAGGAACGCTCACGACTGGTAAGCGCAGACGACGCCATCATAAGCATGAGCATCCCACTTATGCTTCTGCTCATGCAAACTTTGACGCACATTAAGGATCAGGCGTCTGCAGTGGAGGAGGAAGAGGAGGAGGAGGAGGGAAGCCTTGTTGACAGTCAGCCATTGTCTGCTCAGGGAACTGTCCTAGACGAGGTGGAGGAAGAAGAGTAAGAAGAGGATGAGGGGGATGATTATTTTGGGGAGGAGGATGCTTCTCAGGGGGCAAGAGAAAATGTTGGCTTGCCAAGGTCAGTTACAGAGTTTGTGCATGACTGGAGGGATGTGGATTTGTCAGAAAGTGCTCCTCCACCCACCACTGGAAGTGCATCATTGACAACTGGAACATTGGCCCACATGTGTGATTATGTCTTGCGGATCCTAAATATGGACCCCCGCATTGCCAAAAAGATGAAGGATGACGACTACTGGTTGGCCAGCATCCTCGATCCACGTTATAAAGGCAAATTACAGAACATAATGCCACCGGAGAACCTACAGTCATGGCCAAAAGTTTTGAGAATGACGCAAATATTATATTTTCACATGATCTGCTGCCCTCTGGTTTTTATGTGTGTTTGACAGATGTTTTTATCACAGACAGAAATATAATAATTGCAAACATATGAGTAACAAAAGCTTATATTGACAGTTAGAATGAGTTAATGCAGCAAGTCAATATTTGCAGTGTTGACCCTTCTTCTTCAGGACCTCTGCAATTCTCCCTGGCATGCTCTCAATCAACTTCTGGACCAAATCTTGACTGATAGCAGTCCATTCTTGCACAATCAATGCTTTCATTTTGTCAGAATTTTTAGGTTTTTGTTTGTCCACCCGTCTCTTGATGATTGACCACAAGTTCTCAATGGGATTAAGATCTGGGGAGTTTCCAGGCCATGGACCCAAAATCTCTATGTTTTGTTCCCTGAGCCATTTAGTTATCACCTTTGCTTTATGGCAAGGTGCTCCATCATGCTGGAAAAGGCATTGTTGATCGCCAAACTGCTCTTGGAGGGTTGGGAGAAGTTGCTCTTGGAGGACATTCTGGTACCATTCTTTATTCATGGCTGTGTTTTTAGGCAAGACTGTGAGAGAGCCGATTCCCTTGGCTGAGAAGCAACCCCACACATGAATGGTTTCAGGATGCTTAACAGTTGGCATGAGACAAGACTGGTGGTAGCGCTCACCTTGTCTTCTCCGAATGAGGCGTTTTCCTGATGTCCCAAACAATCGAAAAGGGGATTCATCAGAGAAAATAACTTTACCCCAGTCCTCAGCAGTCCACTGCCTGTACCTTTTGCAGAAAATCAGTCTGTCCATGATGTTTTTTCTGGAGAGAAGTGGCTTCTTTGCTGCCCTCCTTGAGACCAGGCCTTGCTCCAAGAGTCTCCGCCTCACAGTGCGTGCAGATGCACTCACACCTGCCTGCTGCCATTCCTGAGCAAGCTCTGCACTGCTGGTAGCCCGATCCCGCAGCTGAAACACTTTTAAGAGACGGTCCTGGCGCTTGCTGGTCTTTCTTGGGCGCCCTGGAGCCTTTTTGGCAACAATGGAACCTCTCTCCTTGAAGTTCTTGATGATGCGATAGATTGTTGACTGAGGTGCAATCTTTCTAGCTGCGATACTCTTCCCTGTTAGGCCATTTTTGTGCATTGCAATGATGACTGCACGTGTTTCTTTAGAGATAACCATGGTTAACAGAAGAGAAACAATGATGCCAAGCACCAGCCTCCTTTTAAAGTGTCCAGTGGTGTCATTCTTACTTAATCATGACAGATTGATCTCCAGCCATGTCCTCATCAACACCCACACCTGTGTTAATGGAGCAATCACTGAAAAGAGGTTAGCTGGTCCTTTTAAGGCAGGGCTGCAATGATGTTAAAATGTGTTTTGGGGGATAAAGTTCATTTTCTAGCCAAATATTGACTTTGCAAGTAATTGCTGTTAAGCTGATCACTCTTTATAACATTCTGGAGTATATGCAAATTGCCATTAGAAAAAGTGAAGCAGTAGACTTTGTAAAAATTAATATTTGTGTCATTCTCAAAACTTTTGGCCATGACTGTAGAGCTAATATTGGCGAACAAACAAACAACTCTTGTTAACCGTTTGGTAGAGGCATTACCAGCACACAGCAGCGGTGCAGGTTCTACCACGAGCCGTAGTGGGCCAAATGGAAAAGATGTTTGTGGTGCACACAGCCAAAGTGTCATTGGAGACAGGGGTTTCATGACCATGTTATGGACTGATTTCTCAAGTACCGCTCACACGACTGTTAATACTGAATTGATTAAAACAGACAGGAGACAGCACTTGTCAACTATGGTTCAAAATTACCTCTCCTCCGCTATCGATGTTCTCCCTCACAGTTCATTCCCCTTTGACTACTGGGCCTATAAACTGGACACCTGGCCTGAATTGGCACAGTATGCCTTACAGGAGCTCGCTTGCCATGCTGGTAGTGTACTATCAGAAAGAGTCTTCAGTGCTGCTGAATCAATCCTGACAGAAAGAAGGACCCGGCTGTCGACCCAAAATGTTGATGATCTCACCTTCATTAAAATGAACCATGCCTGGGTTTCAAAGGATTTTGTACCTCCTTCCCCTGATGACACATAGGTTGCCAGCAAAATGGCTTGCTTTGTCCTCCTCTTCCTCCGACTTCTCCAATTCCTCCATTTGCAGATGCTGAACGTCCAGCCTACACCTCAACATATGCCAGTTTTTGCACCTCCCTAACTGGGCTGTACCCCCTCCCAGGGCAGGCGTCACCACCTGGCGCACCCGGGCAAGTGCCAGTGCCTTGAGCACGACATATGGTGCATATGGTGCACGACATATGGCTCTTGTTCCCACTGATCATCCAATTTGTGCATTCTTCTTTTTCTTTTTAACACAATTTCTCCAGGCATAAAAGGCTTAGCTGGCGCACTTTTGTTGTAGTTCTCCTCTTGCTTTTCCCTTACTTTATTGAGACTATCTTCCACGCAGGCTTGTACTCTCCTGTACTGTTCCTGTCTGTTTATGTCCCAATCTTCAGTAGTAACATCAGCTTCTGGTTCTACAACACCAAGATCCAAATCCATGGGCAGCTTTCCTGGTCTTGCTCGCATAAGGTAGGCTGGAGTGCAATTGGTGGAACTCACCGGTATGTGATTGTACAGATCTACCAGGTCAGGTAGTAGGTCTGGCCACCGATTCCTCTCCTCAAGTGGTACTGTCTTCAGCAGATCAATGACTATGTGATTCATCTTCTCACAGAGACCATTGGTTTGGGGGTGGTACGGTGTGGTTCTTATCTTCTTACACCCGTACAAGTGACAGAACTCTTTAAACAGTTCGGCTTCAAATGCAGGACCTTGATCAGTTAACACTTGCTCTGGATATCCATGGGGTCTGCAGAAATACGCCTGAAACGTCTTTGCTGCTGTTTCAGCTGTCAGATCTTTGACAGGGGCGACCACCAGGAACCTGGAGTAGTGATCCACCATTGTCAGGGCATATGAGTATCCTGACCTGCTGGGTGACAACTTGACATGGTCCAAGGCCACGATCTCCAAGGGACGAGTCGTCTTGATGGGCTGCAGGTGTGCTTTCTGGCTACTGTAGTCTTTTCTTCGGAGGCTACAGGACGCACAATTTTTAAACCATTTCTCGATGGAACTTCGCATTCCCACCCAGTAGAAACGACACTTCAGCAGGGTTTCCAGCTTCTTCCAGCCAAAGTGCCCCGCTCGATCGTGGTAGGCTTCCAACACCATCTGGATGTCTGTTCTTGGGACTACTATCTGCCATACCATCTCATGGGTTCTGGGGTTGACGTACCTTCGGCACAGCTTCTCTCGGTAGATGAACAGCCGGCTTCTCTCATTCCACAGCTGCTTTGCTTGTTGAGACGCATCCTTCTCCAAGGAGGAACCTTCCTGAGTTATCAGTTCCTTGATGTGGCTTACAACCGGGTCACTGTTCTGGGTCTCCTTCCAGCTGTGGTGAGGTAAAGGGTTTAACGTCTTACCACGCTGCCTCCTGTAGGCTCGTTGTTCGTGGATCATCCCATTTCTGTGGAATGCAGGTAGCTCAATCTCTTCTAGGTCATCCGATTCCTCTTCCGTGTCGGACTCATGCGGCATTCTGGACAAGGCGTCAGCGTTGGCGTTCTTACGGCCTGCCCTGTACTTGATTGTAAATTGATAATTCGACAGCCGAGCCATCCAACGTTGCTCCATGGCTCCCAGCTTGGCTGTTTCAAGATGTGTCAAGGGGTTATTATCAGTGTAAGCAGTGAACTTGCTGGAGGCTAGGTAATGCTTGAATCTTTCTGTAATGGCCCAGACCAGCGCCAGGAACTCCAACTTGAAGCTGCTATAGTTCTCTGGGTTTCTCTCGGTCGGCCGGAGCTTCCTGCTTGCATATGCGATGACTTTTTCTTGGCCATTTTGCTTCTGAGGACAGCTCCCAATCCTTCATTGCTGGCATCAGTATACAGCAGGAACGGCTGGCTGTAGTCAGGATAGGCTAAGATCTCATCGCCTGTCAGGATCTCCTTCATCTCCTTGAACGCCTCAGCTTGTTCTTTACCCCAGTGGAATGGAGGATTTCTGCTCTTGAGGGGTTGTCCTACCAGGAGGTCCTGCAGAGGTACTGCTTTCTTGGTGTAGTCTTTTACAAACCTCCGGTAGTAACCTGTCAGTCCCAGGAACTGACGCACCTCCTTGAGATTCCTTGGTTCTGGCCATTTCTGGATGGCAGTGACCTTCTCGGGGTCCGGCGCTACTCCTTCTGAGCTGACAATATGTCCCAAGTACTGTACCATTTGTTTGAGCAGATGGCACTTTGAAGGCTTCAGTTTCATCCCATACTTGGACAGTGACTCGAATACCTCTGCCAGGTGCTTCAGATGATCCTCATATGTTTTGGAGTACACAATTACGTCGTCCAGGTACAGCAACACGGTTTCAAAGTTGAAATGTCCCAGGCAACTCTCCATCACTCTCTGGAACGTTCCCGGGGCACTGCTGAGTCCAAACGGCATCCTGTCAAACTCACAGAGTCCCATTGGGGTGGTGAAAGCCGTCTTCACTCCCGATCCTCCTCAGCCACAGCTACTTGCCAGTACCCACTAGTGAGGTAGAGGGTGGAAAAGTAGTTAGCAGTTTTTAAGGCAGCTAAGGATTCCTCAATGCGTGGTAAAGGGTATGCATCTTTATGTGTTATGCGATTTACTTGTCTGTAATCTACACACATTCTCATGCTTCCATCCTTTTTCTTAACTAGGACTAGAGGTGCTGCCCAGGGACTACAACTATCCCTTATCACCCCTGCTTCCTTCATGTCACGCAACATTTCCTTAGCTTTCTGGTAGTGTGCTGGGGGTATAGGCCTGTACCGCTCTTTGATGGGAGGATGGCTGCCTGTAGGGATATGATGCTGTACTTCCTTAATTGTCCCAAAGTCAAGTGGATGTTTGCTAAATACCTGTGTGTACTCCTGTACCACCCGTAGTACACCCTGTTTCTGGTGGGCGGGAGTGGTGTCTGTCCCGACATGGAGCTTCTGACACCAATCCTCCACCCGGGTTGCTGGGTCATTATCCTCCGCTGGTTGGCGGGATGCTAAGGACTCTGTTGTGAGAATAGAGTTGTTATCTACGGTATGTAATTTAGCAACTGTGGCATAGCGTGGTAAATTCACTTCATCTTCTCCCCAGTTAAGAAGACGTACTGGTACTCTCCCATTTCGTACTTCTACTACCCCTCTAGCAGTCAAGAGTGTAGGTCTGTGCTCTGAACAATGGGGTTCTACTAATGCTTGGTAGTTCTGTCCTCTCAGACCTATTGCTGCTCTACACCATATAAGCATTTCACTCATTGGGGGTATCACAATGGGGTTCGGGTCTGTCACCCGTACATTACCAATTTCACCATCTGTCAGCTTCGCTTGCTGCTGGCACATCAGGGCCCGGATATCCCTCTGGATCACTCCCTTTTGCTTTGGCTTGGCAACTTCAGCGAGCTGTTGGAGCAAAAACACAACTTCTCCCAGTCAGTTACTAATAATGTTTGTACCTAAAACCACATTTAAGCCATTTTCCTCATTTACAGTCTTTACTACTAAGAGTCCCTGGTCCTTCAGCTCCACTCTGCCCACCTTTAAGTCCACGTTTTTGGCTCCTAGTATATCAACAGGGAGACCATTAGAGGCATACACTGCAAAGTCAGGGCTCGGGGGTTGGAGACTGTCCATGGACCAAAACTTATTATACAGGACATCAGGTATGATGGTCACCTGAGATCCAGTGTCCAGCAGGGCAGGGATTGCGATCCCGTCCAAGATGATGGACAGGTAGGGTCTTCCTCCCACAAACCTGCGGTTCCAGTCTGAGGGGCCTGATGAGTCTATTCCTGGGTGTTGGCCCTCGGACCCAGGATCTGCTCGTTTAAAGGACACTGTCGGGCTAGATGACCTTCTCTGTTGCAACGGTAGCAGATGATCTCTCGGCGAGGATGGTGCTGATCAGGGGTCGCTCCTGGGGGTGGCGTTGTCCTCCTCCGGTGGGGCGACGTCCTCCTTTTCCTCCGGTTCATCCAAGGGACATCCTCTGGGCAGTCAGCTAGCAGGATCTTTCCTCCTTCCGCAGTTGCAGGGCACTCATTACAGTGGCCAGGGTTTTGGTCAGCTGGCGCACTTCTGAGCGCAGACAGTCCAACTCAGTAGGGGGCGCCACCTGCGTTTTGGCTTCTGCCACCAGCGGGGAAAAGGTGGATGCTGCTGGCTTTAGAGTGGCTTCACCCGGGTGACACTGGGTTGCCACCTCGGCTTCTCCAGGGGTCGCAGTCCTTTTATAGCCATATCTTTTAGGGCATCAAAAGTAGCGTCAGGATGATCCAAGGACCACCAGTGCACAGTCCTGCTTTCAGCTTGGGACCTCAGTCCCCGTACAAATTGTTCCTTCAGCATTTTGCTTTCATTAATGGCACTTATAGGGTTAACCTGTTTGAGAGCTGGCAGGGCCCCCTGTAGTCGGCAGGCGTAGTCCCTAATACTGTCATCTGGTCTCTGAGAGCATTGGTAAAACCTCATCCGGAGATCTGTTTCAGTGCGGACCTCAAAAATAGTCTGTAGCTTTAAGAAAATTGAAAGCACTGATTCCTGGTCTGCAGCTGTCCAAGTCTCTACTTCTCTTTCTGCAGCACCAGTCATTTGTCCTAATACCACTGCAGCTCTTTGTTTCTCTGTCATAGGGTACATGTCCATTATGCTGCATATTTTGCGCTTGAACCCTGACAGGGTATCCAGCTTACCGCTATACTGAGGGAGCCACTTTGCTCCAGGCAGGTATGGGAGCGTCAGTGGTACTATCGGGGCCACCGGACCTGGTGAGGGGCCAGCGTTTCTATCCTGCGCGGCAGCGCCGGCGGGTGAGTCATCGGAGCGGTCGCCCTGGGCCGCGCTGTCAGCTAGCGGCTGCGACATGTCTGCGCCCCCCCTAGTTAAGTGTGGCCTACCTTCTCCTGAAGGCTGTAGCTCAGCCAGGCACAGCAATGGGGAAGGACCTGCGTCGCCGGAACTCTGAAGCTCTCCACAGGACCTGCCGCCTCGTCAGCGTTGGGGGCGTGTCCGGGACTCCGCGCGCTTTCTGCAGGTACGCCCCTTCTCTTTGCGCTGTTGCGCTGTACTTTGGCGGGCAATGGCGGACATTTGGCGCCAAAAATCACAGCAACGGTAACACAGTCTCTAGCACAAGAACAGTCCAATTAGGCACACGGGACTCACATATAGCGAGCTTCTTATCCTGTTCGTGACGCCAAAGATGAGTCGCACAACACCAGGGTTATGGGGTACTCAGCACCGAGCCCGTTAACTTCAATGGGGGAGAGGTCACGGGTAGCGCAGCTCGGTCCGTTGCCCTGGGCGCTCATTCAAAGGGGGATATTTACAGGGGATTGTAGTAATTGTTCGTGACGCCACCTGTGGTTTCTGATCAGGGTGACCAGCGCTGCAGGGTGAATCCTCTGAGGGGTTGTTATTGGGCAGCAAGGTGTTAAGTCTCCACAGGCGAGACTAATCCCTCGAGGTATATGGCGGTGCAGGGGTGCAAGCAATAAGGCAGACACACACAAGTCAGTCTCTTTCCATGCCTTTACTGGTGATGGTTGCAGGCATGTCCCGGGAAGCTGCTCAGTGTGGAGGATGCACGTCCAGTAATCACTGTGTAGGTTTAAGGCCTCCTTATTTCTCAATGTGTGTGGATTTCTAACTTGCATGAAGCTAAGTTTAACTCCTTCTCCTTTCTACGCCCAGCTGATCTTGTGATGAGGTCTTTTTGTGGACAGAACAGTGTCTCTATGGCGGTACCTGCCAGACCCCCGTCTTCCTGACCCCGGTTACGTATCAGCACTGAAGAGCCCCTCTGCGACTTGAAGTCCAGAGTATCCGGTTTTTCCCACTAGCTGTGAAGATGCTAGCAAGCTCGGACCCGGTGTCCAGATAAGCAGAGTGGAGGATAAGCTATCGTTGCTATTTCTCCTCAGTCACTCTCTCCCTTTTGTCCACTCGCCTGTCATCCTACGCACACCTTAATATAAGCACAGGCAGCAGTAGAAGTCAGCTTCTCGCTCAAACTTCCTCAGTCCTCAGGCTAATCTGACAGGGGTTTCTCCCTCCCAGCTTGTCTGAGGTAACTCCTTCAGAGATGTCGTGTCTTCTCTCCTGAGGTAACAGCAACGACTCACTAACTTTTAGCTAGATTGTCTTTATCTCACTGCTGTCTCAAGGGCTCCCTCTGGTGGAACCAGGAAAAATGTCAAGTGTTGTGTGCTTATCAGGTATTTGTGAATTACCTATCCGTGCATCCTCCAGGGAACATGTGGCACCAAGCACAGCTGGGCTGCACACCACCAAACGTGTACAAATGAACCTCTATCTTTTAACCCCTTCACCCCCAAGGGTGGTTTGCACGTTAATGACCGGGCCAATTTTTACAATTCTGACCACTGTCTCTTTATGAGGTTATAACTCTGGAACGCTTCAATGGATCTTCGCGATTCTGAGACTGTTTTCTCATGACATATTGTACTTCACTTTAGAAGTATAATTTCTTCGATATAACTTGCGTTTATTTTTGAAAAAAACACAAATATGGCGAAAATTTTGAAAATTTTGCAATTTTCAAACTTTGAATTTTTTTTCCCTTAAAACAGAGAAATATGTCACACAAAATAGTTAAGAAATAACATTCCCCACATGTCTACTTTACATCAGCACAATTTTGGAACCAAAATTTTTTTTTGTTCGGAAATTATAAGGGTTAAAAGTTGACCAGTGATTTCTCATTTTTACAACAAAATTTACAAAGCCATTTTTTTAGGGACCACCTCACATTTGAAGTCACTTTGACGGGTCTATATAGCAGAAAATACCAAAAAGTGACACCATTCTAAAAACTGCACCCCTCAAGGTACTCAAAACCACATTCAAGAAGTTTATTAACCCTTCAGGTGCTTCACAGGAGCTGAAGCAACGTGGAAGGAAAAAATTAATATTTAACTTTTTAGTCACAAAAATGATCTTTTACAAACTTTTTTTTTATTTTGACAAGGGTAAAAGGAGAAAATGGGCAGATAAAGTTGTTGTGCAATTTCTCCTGAGTACGCCAATACCCTATATGTGGGGGAAAACCACTGTTTGGGCACACGGCAGAGCTCGTAAGGGAAGGAGCGCCGTTTGACTTTTTCAAACTAAAATTGGCTGGAGTTGAGATTGGACGCCATGTCGTGTTTGGAGAGCCACTGATGCGCCTAAACAGTGGAAACCCCCCACAAGTGACACCATTTTGGAAACTAGACCCCCTAAGGAACTTATCTAGATCTGTTGTGAGCACTTTGAGCCCCAAAGTGTTTCACAAAAGTTTATAATGCCTGGGTGTGAAAAAAAAAAAAACAATTTTCCACAAAAATGATTTTTTAGTCCCAAATTTTTGATTTTTCCCAAGGAAATTGGACCGCAAAAGTTGTTGTCCAATTTGTCCTGAGTACGCTGATACCCCATATGTGGGGGGGGGAAACTGTTTGGGCGCACGGCAGGGCTTGGAAAGGAAGCAGTAACGTTTGGAATGCAAACATTGATGGGGGTCATGTTCCGTTTGTAGTGCCCCAGATGATCCTAAACAGTGGAAACCCCCCACAAGTGACCCCATTTTGGAAGCTAGCCCCCCTAAGGAACTTATCTAGATCTTTGGTGAGCACTTTGAACCCGCAAGTGCTTCACACAAGTTTATAATGCCCGGGCATGAAAATAAAAAATCCTATTTTTTTCCCACAAAAATGATCTCTTAGTCACTAATTTTTTATTTTCCCATAGGTAACAGGAGAAATTGGACCTCAAAAGTTGTTGTCCAATTTGTCCTGAGTACGTTGATACCCCATATGTGGGGGGGAACCACTGTTTGGGCGCATGGCAGAGCTCGGAATGGAAGTAGCACCATTTGACTGTTTCCAACCAAAATTGGCTGGAATTGAGATTGGACGCCATGTTGCATTTGGAGAGTCCCTGATGTGCCTAAACAGTGGAAACCCCCCACAAGTGACCCCATTTGGGAAACTAGACCCCCTAAGGAACTTATCTAGATCTTTGGTGAGCAATTTGAACCCCCAAGTGCTTCACACAAGTTTATAACGTAGAGCCGTAAAATTAAAAAATCATATTTTTTTCCACAAAATTGATCTTTTCACCCCAATTTTTATTTTCCCAAGGGTAACAAGACTCCAAAAGTTATTGTGCAATTTGTCCTGAGTACGCTGATACCCCATATGTGGGGGTAAACCACTGTTTGGGTGCATGGCAGAGTTTGGAAAGGAAGGAGCGCCGTTTGACTTTTTCAACGCAGAATTGGCTGGATGCCATGTCGTGTTTGGAGAGCTCCTGATCTGCCTAAACAGTGGAAACCCCCCACAAATTACACCATTTTGGAAACTAGACCCCTCAAGAAACTTATCTAGATGTGTGGTGAGCACTTTGAACCCCAAAGTGCTTCACAGAAGTTTATAACGTACAGCCGTGAAATAAAAAATCTTTTTTTTTTTTTACAAAAATGATTTTTTCGCCCCCAATATTTATTTTCACAAGGGTAACAGGAGAAATTGGACCTCAAAAGTTGTTGTCCAATTTGTCCTGAGTACGCTAATACCCAATATGTGGGAGTAAACTACTGTATGGGCGCACGTCGCGGCTCGGAATGGAAGTAGTGACGTATTGGATTGCAAACTTTGATGGAATGGTCTGGGGCGTCATGTCGCATTTGGAGAGCCCCTGATGTGCCTAATCAGTGGAAACCCCCCACAAGTGACCCCATTTTGGAAAATAGACCCCACAAGGAACTTATCTAGATGTGTGGTGAGCACTTTGAACCCCGAAGTGCTTCCCAGAAGTTTGTAACGTACAGCCGTAAAAATAAAAAATCCTTTTTTTTTTTTACAAAAATGATTTTTTCGCCCCCAATATTTTATTTTCACAAGGGTAACAGGAGAAATTTGACCCCAAAAGTTGTTGTCCAATTTGTCCTGAGTACGCTGATACCCAACATGTGTGAGAAAACGACTGTTTGGGTGCACGTCTGGGCTCGGAAGGGAAGTAGTGACGTTTTGGATTGCAGACTTTGATGGAATGGTCTGGGGGCGTCATGTCGCATTTGGAGAGCCCCTGATGCGCCTAAACAGTGGAAACCCCCCACAAGTGACCCCATTTTGGAAAATAGACCCCACAAGGAACTTATCTAGAAGTGTGGTGAGCGCTATGAAGCCCCAAGTGCTTCACAGAAAATTTATAACATACAGCCGTAAAAACAAAAAAATCATTTTTTTTTTACAAAAATTATTTTGTCGCCCCCAGTTTTTATTTTCCCAAGGGTAACAGAAGAAATAGGACAAATTGCACAATAACTCTTGGGGTACAGAGTACGCTGATACCCCATATGCGGGGTAAACTACTGTTTGGGCGCATGGCAGAGCTCAGAAGTGAAGGAGCACCGTTTGACTTTTTCAACGCAGAATTGGCGGGAATTGAGATCAGACGCCATGTCACATTTGGAGAGCCCCTGATGTGACTAAACAGCAGAAACCCCTCAATTCTAACTCCAACCCTAACCCCAACATACCCCTAACCCTAGTCCCAACCCTAACCACAAACCTAACCCTAACACACCCCTAACCCTAATCCCAACCATAACCCTAATACTAACTTTAGCGCCAATCCTAACCCTAACTTTAGCCGCAACACTAACCCTAATGGGAAAATGGAAATAAATACATTTTTTTAATTTTATTATTTTTCCCTAACTAAGGGGGTGATAAAGGGGGTTTGATTTACTATTTATAGCGGGTTTTTGTGATTGGCAGCTGTCACGCTAAAAGACGCTTTTTATTGCAAAAAGTAGTTTTTTGCATCACCACATTTTGAGAGCTATAATTTTTGCATATTTGGCCCACAGAGTCATGTGAGGTCTTATTTTTTGCGGGACGAGGTGATGTTTTTATTGGTACCATTTTTGAGCACGTGACATTTTTTGATCGCTTTTTATTTCGATTTTTGGGAGGTTAGAATGAACAAAAATCAGCAATTCATGAATTTCTTTTGGGGGAGGCGTTTATACCGTTCCGTGTGTGGTAAAATTGATAAAGCAGTTTTATTCTTCGGGTCAGTACGATTATGACGATACCTCATTTATATCATTTTTTTATGTTTTGGCGCTTTTATAGAATAAAAACAATTTTATATAAAAAAATCATTATTTTTGCATCGCTTCATTCTGCGAGCTATAACTTTTTTATTTTTTCGCTGATGATGCTGTATGATGGCTCGTTTTTTGCGGGACAAGATGACATTTTCAGCGGTACCATGTTTATTTATATCTGTCTTTTTGATCGCGTGTTATTCCACTTTTTGTTCGGCGGTATGATGATAAAGCATTGATTTTTTGCTTAGTTTTTTTTTTTTTTTTAAGGGGTTCACTAAAGGGGTTAACTAGTGGGATAGTTTTATAGGGGGGTCGTTACGGATGCGGCGATACCAAATATGTGTACTTTTATTGTTTTGTTTTTTTTATTTACAGGAAGAAATGAATTTATTGGGGAATATTTTATTTTTTTTTGATGATTTTTTTTACCACTTTTTATTTTTATTTTTTTTACTTTTTTACTTTGTCCCAGGGTGGTACATCACAGTATTTTAGCAGATCGCTGGTGTGACAGTGTGCACAGCACTCTGTCACACCAGCGATCGCTCTGGCATCGCTGCAGGCTTCCTCTGCGCCTGCTCTCAGCAGGCACTGAGGAAGCCGCCTCCCTGCAGGACCCCGGCGCCATCTTGGATCCGGGGACCTGGAGGGAGGACGGACCCTCGGAACAGCGCTACACATCGCGCTGCTCTGAGGGTCTCAGGGGGGCGCGCAGGGATCCCCCTGCCTGCGCGATCCTCCCCTGTGCCCCGGGCACACCGCGATCATGTTTGATCGCGGTGTGCTAGGGGTTAATGTGCCGGAGCGGTCCGTGACCGCTCCTGACACATAGTGCTGGGTGTCAGCTGTGATATACAGCTGACACCCGGCGGCGATCAGCTACGCTCCCCCCGGGAGCGCAGCTGATCGCCTATGACGTACTATTCCGTCCATGGGAATTAGGTCCAGGGTCACATGGACGGAATAGTACGTCTGATGGCAGAGAGGGGTTAAGCATCTCCAGCACGTATCCGGTGTTGTTGAATAAATTACGTTTAAATCTGATGGGCATCTGTACCCCCTTGACAAGATTTTGTAGCTCCTCTCCTGTGATGTCGAACAGAGCGATGACCTGAATGTGCATAAGCCAATCTTTGTTCTTTCTTCAACTGATAAGGGTCTACCCAAATCAATCTCTCATTTTGAAAAAAATGCTGGGAAATCTCTCGATGGGGTCTGCCCTTCTTGGAAGGTTTTGTATAATAAATAGATAGTGTGATCTATAGAGTTTGTTGATAAACAAAGAGTCTCAAACGGAGATAATATTCTGTATGCATCGGATTGTTTGGCTAATTTAATAATAAACCTCTTTATTTGTTCATAAACGAACCATGCACCTGTTGGCGGCTCCTTGTCCCGAATAATGTCCTGGAGAGACCTCATCCCTGTCATTGTAACATAATCATGGACTATGGGGCATGAAGCTCTATTTTTATGTAGATAAGTGTCTCTTTTTAATCGTGCAGGAAAGGATGGATTGTCATGTATAGGAGTTAGGGGGCCAGGAGACGAAGAGACTCACAGCTCTCGACTCCCTCTTTTGATAAATGATATCATGTTTTGGTGAGGAAGGGTAAAGGTATATCCCATTCTTCCGTTGGGGACCAAATAACTATATATATATATATACAGTACAGACCAAAAGTTTGGACACACCTTCTCATTCAAAGATTTTTCTGTATTTTCATGGCTATGAAAATTGTAGAATCACACTGAAGGCATCAAAACTATGAATTAACACATTTGGAATTATACATTACACTTTACAAAAAAGTGTGAAACAACTGAAAATATGTCTTATATTCTAGGTTCTTCAAAGTAGCCACCTTTTGCTTTGTTTACTGCTTTGCACGCAGAAAAGGTGAACGCATCGACTTTACATGCCTGGTTCCCACCATGAAGCATGAAGGAGGAGGTGTGATGGTGTGGGGGTGCTTTGCTGGTGACACTGTTTCGACACGCACCACAATTGTGGATACCAAGGCTATGGGGTACTCGGAGCCGAGCCCATGGAAATCTATGGGAGTTGTCACTGGTAGCGGTGGCTCGGTCCGTGGCCCTGGCAGTCAAGCGATGGGGGATATTTACAGGGGATTTGGAATCGTTTGTGACGCCACCTGTGGTTTCTGGTCAATTGTACCAGCGCTGCTGTAAGGGTCTTCACAGGGGATGTTATGGGGCAGCTGGGTGGTAAGTCTCCCACAGGTGAGACTGGTCCCTGGAAGTCTATGGTGGTGATGCAGGGTGTAGATAAGAAGTCAGTCACACACAATGCAGCTTCTTTTCATACCTTTTACTTGCAGATGGTTCAAGCAGGTCCCGGGGAGCTGGTCGGGGTGGAGAATGCACATTCGGGTAACCGCTGAGCAGGTTAGAGGCCTCCTTTACTTCAAAATGTACTTGAGTCCAAACTTGCATAAAGCGAAGTTAACTCGTTCTGTAGCAACTACGCCCGGCCAACATTGTGGTGGAGCCTTCTAAGTGGTGAGAACTAAGTCCTTACTTTTGTCTGCGCTTGACTCAAAGTCCCCGTTCTCCCTGACTCCGGTTACGTATTGACGCTTTGGGCTGCACTCTGCGACCTGTAGTCCAGATGCCTCCGGTTTTCTATCACTAGACGTGAAGTACTAGCAATGCTTCGGACCCGGTGTCCGGCTATTTAGTGCAGGCAATCCAATACCTGAAGCACTTCTCTCTGTCTTCTCCACTATGCCCTTCGCCCTGCTTCCCGCTCTTAACATAAGCACCTGTAGCTTCAGTGTGAAAAGTCAGCTTTCTCCTAGAGCTCATTAACTAGCTCTCAGTATCCTCCAAGTCCAGACTGGACTGAGACTGAACTGCACTGTCCTCTGACAGGAAACAGACTCCTCCCTCTTCTCCCTCCAGACTAATCACTCCTCTACTACGTGTCACTCCCCCCTTATATCTCAGATGGGTGTGTCTGAAAGAGTGAGTGGCAGTGAATGCATATCAAGCGTTGCGATTACCTTCCTGTGCACTCTCCTGGATTTTATGTGTGCCTGCATAGCTGGGCCACACATCCCCCCTTGGTTAAACACAGCACTCCCGGGCTGTAAAAGAGAAAAAGAAAACATTTTTGTTTTGCATTAAACAACAACATTTTAACACTTCCCATCCGGGAGGTAAGACTTCTTGAACGTTGCATTTTGTACATAGATCAATAGAAAATTATCAAAATACTTTCCAATAAATATACACAGTATAAGACAAGATTCTTGTGGAGGACCCGCACCAAAAACCTCCCACGTGGGTCCTGGGTGGGCTGCAGGACTTCTGACTGCAGACCTCACTCTAGGCCACACCATACGGGTTTTTCTTCAGAGGCAAATAGATAGTAGTGGTTTCATGTAAAACCAAGATAATGCACCGAAGCGCAACTATTTACAAGAAAGTTTTTGGGCTGGAACAGTCCACAGCCACTCTGTCCATGAGGGAAAAGACACATATATACACTTCAATATTCACATTATTATTTAACTGAATTTACCCAACCGGGGTATTTTATGCAACTATGCAATCATCACATTTACTTGTTAGCTTTTTAAACTCTTTAACCTTGTACCCAGCCGGGTATTCTACTTCAAGTAGGTAAACATCATACATATCATTTATAAAGTGCAATTTTCAAAATTCTCAACTTTTTACATTTCTTGGATGCGGTAAACCCCTGTCTGGGTCCTACCGGTCTTCATTCTTCTTACAGACTTCAATTACGTCTTCCACTCCTGGGGCTGGAACGACGCGATGTTCCTTAGAACGCATTACAAATATGTCGTGACCTGCTATCTGCGTCTGAGTGGCCACAGTTCTCATTCTAACTAAGGTCCCATCGGGTACCTCTGTCATGTATGATGCAAGCGGCGTTGCTGATGGTGTCGCAGAATAAGACCTAAATTGCGATGCAGTCCGGGTCACCGATTGCGACGTAGATTGCAATGCAGGTTGCATTGTTGAGATAGCCGCAGGGGGCGTTGTAAAGTGGGTCGCAGGTTGCGATGCCAAGTAGGTCGCCGATTGCGATGAAGGGGGCGACGTGGATAGAGAGGCGTATGCAGGATACAAGACAGAATACTTTGCAGTTTGCGGTGCAGAAGCGCTCGCAGGTTGCGTTGTGGGTGCACAGCCTGGTGCGGATACCAACGATGACGCTGCTGGGGCTTGCGATTCCGAGTAGGACGCAGGTGCGCGCAGGGGCTCAGTTGGGAACGCACTAACCTGCTGCTGTCGCTGCTCCCAGTCGTTTTCTATCGCTGACAGTTGGGTCTCCTCCGGTGTCCCTACCGGGGAACTGCATTCTGCTGCGGCCTCCTGGCTTAGCTGGTACTCCGGAACAGCCAGGACCTCCTCAGCCTCCTTCGCTTCCACCTCTCCATCGGTGGGATCAGGTACAGCACTTTTGGGGGCGGCCTCCGGTTTTCCTTCAGCTTTCTTCAGCAGGGACATAAGAAAGTCAGGTGACGGCATTATGCTTGTGGGAGAGAGCACTGCGTCCCACAGCAGCCGCTGTGTCTCGGTACGCCAGCGCCTCTCCGTCTCCTGCAAATCTGCATGCCGCTGGATCCTTCTTCTTAGCTCCGCGTTCTCCTTCTGCAGCTCCAGCATTGTGGGGTTAGTGTCCCAATCTGGGGACAGCTCCGGCACAGGCAGTAAATCCTCCGGTAGGCAGGGTTTGTATGCCTCCGGTCCTCTGCACAGATCCTGCTGTCCTTCCGCCATCTCTTCCCAGGCCAGACTGTAGGTTCCATCAGGAACAGTCCGGTCTCTTCCGTGGAGGTGGGATTTGCGTCTCCTCCTCTTCGGATAGAGGATGAACAGTAGGCGGATTTCTTTAGCTGTGGGGCAGGACCGCACATTGTAGTAGCATTTGGAGAGGGCGGCCATCTCTTTCGCGCCACAGGGGGTACACGCCCACGAATGCACGCCCACCTTCTTCACCAGCGCTTCAGGGCGCCAACTTGGCGGTAAAATGGCGGTATTTGGCGCCAAATGCAGCAAACAGTCTTTTTCGCATAGAACAGTTCAATAGGCACACAGGACTCACAATTGCAAGTTTCGCATCCTGTTCGTGACGCCAAGTTGTTTCGACACGCACCACAATTGTGGATACCAAGGCTATGGGGTACTCAGAGCCGAGCCCATGGAAATCTATGGGAGTTGTCACTGGTAGCGGTGGCTCGGTCCGTGGCCCTGGCAGTCAAGCGATGGGGGATATTTACAGGGGATTTGGAATAGTTCGTGACGCCACCTGTGGTTTCTGGTCAATTGTACCAGCGCTGCTGTAAGGGTCTTCACAGGGGATGTTATGGGGCAGCTGGGTGGTAAGTCTCCCACAGGTGAGACTGGTCCCTGGAAGTCTATGGTGGTGATGCAGGGTGTAGATAAGAAGTCAGTCACACACAATGCAGCTTCTTTTCATACCTTTTACTTGCAGATGGTTCAAGCAGGTCCCGGGGAGCTGGTCGGGGTGGAGAATGCACATTCGGGTAACCGCTGAGCAGGTTAGAGGCCTCCTTTACTTCAAAATGTACTTGAGTCCAAACTTGCATAAAGCGAAGTTAACTCTTTCTGTAGCAACTACGCCCGGCCAACATTGTGGTGGAGCCTTCTAAGTGGTGAGAACTAAGTCCTTACTTTTGTCTGCGCTTGACTCAAAGTCCCCGTTCTCCCTGACTCCGGTTACGTATTGACGCTTTGGGCTGCACTCTGCGACCTGTAGTCCAGATGCCTCCGGTTTTCTATCACTAGACGTGAAGTACTAGCAATGCTTCGGACCCGGTGTCCGGCTATTTAGTGCAGGCAATCCAATACCTGAAGCACTTCTCTCTGTCTTCTCCACTATGCCCTTCGCCCTGCTTCCCGCTCTTAACATAAGCACCTGTAGCTTCAGTGTGAAAAGTCAGCTTTCTCCTAGAGCTCATTAACTAGCTCTCAGTATCCTCCAAGTCCAGACTGGACTGAGACTGAACTGCACTGTCCTCTGACAGGAAACAGACTCCTCCCTCTTCTCTCTCCAGACTAATCACTCCTCTGCTACATGTTACTCCCCCCTTATATCTCAGATGGGTGTGTCTGAAAGAGTGAGTGGCAGTGAATGCATATCAAGCGTTGCGATTACCTTCCTGTGCACTCTCCTGGATTTTATGTGTGCCTGCATAGCTGGGCCACACAACACTGTTGGGGATTTATTCAAAATTGAAGGCATACTGAACCAGCATGGCTACCACAGCATCTTGCAGCAGCATGCTATTCCATCCGGTTTGCGTTTAGTTGGACCATAATTTATTTTTCAACAGGACAATGATCCCAAACACACCTCCAGACTGTGTAAGGGCTATTTGACCAAGAAGGAGAGTGTTGGGGTGCTACGCCAGATGACCTGGCCTCCACAGTGACCAGACCTGAACCTAATTGAGATGGTTTGGGGTGAGCTGGACCGCTCACCGCTGCAATTTTGAATAAATCCCCAACAGTGTCACCAGCAAAGCACCCCCACACCATCACACCACCTCCTCCATGCTTCACGGTGGGAACCAGGCATGTAGAGTCCAGCCGTTCACATTTTCTGCGTGCAAAGCAGTAATCAAAGCAAAAGGTGGATACTTTGAAGAACCTAGAATATAAGACATATTTTTAGTTGTTTCACACTTTTTTGCAAAGTGTAATGTATAATTCCACATGTGTTAATTCATAGTTTTTGATGCTTTCAGTGTGATTCTACAATTTTCATAGCCATGAAAATACAGAAAAATCTTTGAATGAGAGGTGTTTCCAAACTTTTGGTCTGTACTGTATATATATATATATATATATATATATTTTAACCGATTTTAAAAAGACCTTGAATACGGTACCTCAAGAACCACTCTATTACCGAGAAGAAGCCGTTCCTCCATTATACATTTGTGGTTGGTGTTCTGCCTTCATATACGTTGACACAGTGTGCAATCTAGCATACAGCCTAAACCATGATTCTATCTTCCAAATAAGTAGACTGTCCTTTGTAGTCTAACTTGTTTATTGGTGAACAGTATAGAACATGCGTGGTAAAACTATAAAAATACAAATGACATAGATAAGTATTGGGCACACAGCTGACACTTTACAATTAACAGGAAAGTATACAGTATGATGCAAACTTTACACAGGATTCTAATAACATCTCCTATGCACTAGTTGCTATACAGTTAATAACCTCCTAAACACTACATTGCTAGAGAAGATATTGATCTTACCAGATATGCTTTACCAGAATAGCAAACTCAAGTTGGAGAGGTTACAGGAGAGCACATGAACACGTGTATTCCCTGAAGTACATGGAAGAAAATGGAGCTTCTTCTTCCCAGCATACCTTGCTTCAATCCCACAATGCAATACTCTATCTGCTTGTTAAAGGCACAGGCTATAAATTCAGTCACCACTGGATGATGCTATAACAAACAAAACCAGCACACAACACAAAACATACTGCCCTGTACTCAGATGGGCAGAACACTCCCCGCTTGGCATCAACTAATGCCACATACAGGCTCTTTTGGCGAAAGCAGTAAGACTAGTTCCGCAACTGGTCTGAGGAATAGTTTACTCTCCCCAGCCTTCCACACTTTGACCTCGACATTGCGCACCGTCTCATCCTTGCTTGAGAATACCTTGGTGATGAGGCCTAGTGGCCACTCATTTCCCGTGTGACTGGCTGTCCTTCATGAGCAGAAAAAATATCACATGGTTTGATGTTCGGCTTGTCGATCTGCCACTTCTTCCTAGGCTGTAAAGTAAAGAGATATTGTTTTCTCCATCTGTCCCAGAAAGTATTGGAGACTTTAAACTTGTATCCACTGACGTCTGTAGAGGTCCTTGTTGCTGAATTCTGCAAGTGGAGCGCTGGGAGTGTTGGCTTTCTGAGTGAGTAACATGGCGGGAGTGAGAATGGTTGGATCAAGCTTTTCAAGACACTGTCTCTAGAAATGGGTTGTCCCTTGTTGAGGTTGTCTGTTCCTCTGGGGTAGGTTTCCTTTTGCACAACACGAAGTATTGTAACCTTGGCTCTTTCCAAGTTGAGGGTGGTAAAAGCATGCTTGCAGTGATGCCAACCTTTACAAGATCTCTGGCTTGCAGGTAATGCTGACTTGTAGGACTGGGCCACATGAAGTAGACAAGCAATGGCTTGAACAAGTGACTTCCAGTTGAGAACCTGCTGAACCGATGAGATTCCAGGTAATGACTTGAAATCCCTGTATGCAGAGCAGACACTTGAGGACGGAGCTCCTCGTCGGCATCTTGATCCACCAGTTCGAACATTTCAGGCCTGTCGATGTGGGGCATCGAATGGTACAAGGAAACAGGGCCTGTGAACCAGATAGTGTCCTTAAGATGACTTGAAGCAACGGATCTAGTCACATGATCTGCAGGACTGAGGTGAGTAGGTACATAGTGCCACTGACTAGGGCAGTCAGATCTTCTTATCCTCAGTATCCGATTGCTGACGTAGACATAAAAGCGTCGCATTTCATTGCAGATGTATCCCAGTACCACCTTGCTATCAGTGTAGAACTCTGCTTCTTTGGTCTCCAGATTCATCACACCTGAGATAAGCTTGGCCAACTCAACTGCGAGGACAGCAGCGCAGAGTTCCAGTCTGGGTACCGTTTGTTCGCGGAGTGGTGCCAATTTAGTGTTATGAACTGCTACAAGCACTAAGGAAAGATGGGAACTCTGTCCCTACAATAAAACTGAGCTTGATCCCTACGATGTAACGGGGAACCTGATCCTGCGACCAGACCTGCTAAAGTCCTCAGCTAGTCTGAACGAAGACCTATAGTTGCGAGGGAGGAATCCCTACAAGATCTAGGGACTGGGAGAAAGGTGGACACCTCCTAACAGAAATTGTAGCAGGAAAAATTAAACAGAAAACAAATTACTACGAGATCCTAAGATTAAGCAAAACTGACAGAGTAAGGCACCTAAGCACCCGGCTAGCTAAAGAGTAGATAATACAATGAAGTCCAGCAAAGCCAGAAGGGCGGAGCCAGACTAAATAGGGAAAAAAGGTCATGTGACCAGCAAACTGAAACAAAATCTAACAAGAGGGTTCTAACATTTAGTCCGGCTCATCACAAACCCGATGTGGCTCTGTTCATTGACATCTATGGTTTTGAGGTATGCTACTGCTGCGATTGCTTTGACTGATGCGTCGCAGAAGATACAAAGTCTTTGTGTCTTGACTTCTGTGGATGGCACAGGAGCATACGGTCGTTTCACACGAAGGTCAGTCAAGGCCTCGAGAGACCTCTTCCACTCTGCCCACAGGTCTGCCTTTTCTGCTGGCAGTCGATCATCCCAATCAGATGTGTCTTGTGTGAAGTTTCTTAGCATCATTTTCCCTTGGACAGTAACGGGAACTATGAATCCCAGGGGGTCGTATAGACTATTAACGAAAGAAAGAACTCCTCTGCGCATGAAGGGTTTCTCGTCTTTACTGATCTGAAAGGTGAAGGCATCTGTCTTCAGATCCCAAAGCAATCCAAGACTCTGCTGCATGGGAAGAGTGTCGATGCTTAGGTCTAGGTCCTTTAGATCGCTGGAATAGTCTTGAGAGAGAAATGCTTCCATCAACTCTCGACTGTTGGAGGAAATTTTGTGTAACCTTAGGTTAGACTGAGCGAGCATTTCTTGAGCCCGTTTTAGTAGACTGATTGCAGCCTCATTTGTTGGTGTGGACTTCAAACAGTCGTCTACGTAGAAGTCCTTTTTTATGAAGGATCTGACGTCTGACCCATACCTTTCTTTGCCCTCTTTGGCAGAATTATGGAGGCTGTAGATAGCGACTGCTGGGGAAGGGCTGATCCCAAAGATGTGTACCCTCATCCGGTACTCTGTGATGTATTTGTCTGGGTCATTGTCACGGTACCAGAAGAACCTCAAGTAGTTTCTGTGTTCTTCTTTGACGAGTAAACAGTGGAACATCTGTTGTATGTCAGCCATAAATGCCACCGTATCTCTGCGGAAAGAGAGTAGTACTTCCAGAAGTCTGTTGTTGAGGTCTGGGCCCGACAGTAGGACATCATTTAATGAGACATCTTCACATTTGGCACTTGAGTCGAATACCACTCTTATTTGACCTGGCTTCTTGGGATGGTATACTCCGAAGATGGGCAGGTACCAACACTCCTCTGAGGGCCAAAGTGCAGGTGCAATCTCTGCGTGGTTGTTCTGGAATATACTTCCCATGAAGGTAAAGAAGTGTTCCTTCATCTCAGGTGACTTCTTAAGCTTGTGTCTGAGGGAGATGAACTGGCTGTAGACCAGTTCCCTGTTGTTGGGTAGGCGACTTCTCTGAGGTCAAAATGGTAAAGGAGCGACCCAACTGTTCGATTTGTCTTTGACTATTTGTCTATCCATGATGTCCAGGAACATCCTATGTTCTATGGACATCACTACCTTGTCGTCTTCCTTTGTCCTGTGGAAGACTGTACATCCCATGTGGTCTTTTTCACCTTCACAGGCGTGGTCTTCGTTGGTAGGTACTGAGAAAGGGCAAGGTAGGCAATTCCTTTACCAGCAGACAATTGTGACATGGCTGGAAAGAGACGGACGTGCATTTTCTAGTGTGCTGGTGAGCATACTGTTGACTGAGGCCGGCTTGTGTGCTCCTCCTAGACAGATGTCTCCTATGATGACCCATCCAAGGTCGAGCCTATGGAATATTTCTGGGGCCGTTTATATATTCTCTAGTCTTGTGGACTCGTATTATATCTCTTCCCAGGAGTAGGGCTATAGGGGCTTCTGGATCCAACTCAGGTATCAGGTGGGCTATACGCTTCAGATGGGGGTGATGTGTCGCCACCTCCGGTGATGGTATCTCTGACCTGTTGTCAGGAATCTGGTTACACTCCAGGATGGTTGGTAGCGGTAGGCAGGTTTGACCATCTATGGAATCCACCTTGTATCCGGTCGCTTTTCTCCCCGCCGTCTCAACGGTACCTGAACACGTCCTCATGGAGTCAGGAGAACCAGGGCCTACAATGTTGAAGTTGTCAAAGAAGATGGACCTGGCTAAAGACCTGTTACTTTGGTCTTCCAGGATTGCATATATCTTGAGGGCTTTGTCCTTGCGGCCTGCAGGGTAGACTTGGACAAGGCATATTTTTGAACAGGACCTTCCTCCTGTGAGTCCTTTACAGATCTACGTACATTGAGAGCTGACCACAGGGGTATCTTCATCAGTGTTCTTCTCCTTCCCATCGTGCTCCTCAGCTTGTGACAATACTCGTGGAGGTGGTCCAGGGTGCAAGGCTGTATTGTGATCCGTGCTGCTGCATTCTGCACATTTCACGCTAGCTTCACAGTTCCTGGTGAGGTGAGAGGTTTGTGGCACAACATTTGAAGCAGATGTTGTTCTCATTGAGGAAACCCTTGCGATCCTCCAAAGACTTCTCCTGAAGGCTCTGCATTTTAGTAGAGGATGTGGTTTCTTGTGTAGAGGACAAATGTTTACTGACATCCTGAGGCTTGTTCTCGTCTGGAGGGGGTTTACTCGCATTGTGAGGAGGACCT
This sequence comes from Oophaga sylvatica, assembly GCA_033576555.1. NCBI lineage: Eukaryota > Metazoa > Chordata > Amphibia > Anura > Dendrobatidae > Oophaga > Oophaga sylvatica. The sequence goes on from JARQOD010004815.1 coordinate 39,865, forward strand.
GTGGAAACAATGTTAGTTTTGTGGTCTGGGTTTGACACCGGGGGCAGTGGAACATGACAGAGTGAAGTCAAAACTAGGGTCATTTCTGATCTTAGCTTGTTGGGTGACAAATTCTACGAATACAGTGAAAGGAGGGAATGGTACATTATGATTTTGTTTATACCGTGAACCATATGTAACCCACTTTTCTTGCAGAATGTAAGGAAGTTTTTGTATTATCGGATTGACACCCCTAGCGGTGTCTAAGAATGCCAATCTGGGCAAGTCTCCTTCCTCCTGGGCAACCTGTAACTCTATCAATAAATCACTTAATTCTCTAAGCTTTTGATAACCCTTAGGTCCTATCTTACAATAGCTTTGGCTGGAGAGCCAGCAGTAACCTAGTGCACAACACGAGTCTGAGCAAGATGCTGAGACCGACATCTTTGCTGAACAGCCTCCACTGCGGCCAGAGCAGAATGGGAGACTACAGAGGCAGACAAGGCTTGGGATCTACCCTGTGCAGTGGGAGAATCCCGGCGCCTAACAGTTATACTTTAAATTGTAGGCTTATAGCCCGAGAGAGGCATGTTTGCCAAAATTAAATTGTAGGCTTATAGCCAGTGAGAGGCAAGTTTAGTAGGATAGGTACCCATCAGAGGGAGGTCACCTTGCCATGGTTGATGGGCATACATGAATTGACCAATTTATGCGCTAAGAACCATCAATTTTTTGTAAGAATATATTATGTAGCAACAATGCAGTTTAGATCTCATTTTTCAATGTTTGCATATATTTTGGCCTTTACAGAGTACTGCTGTGTTTTTTCTTTGTGTGCTCTCCAAACCATCCGGAAAGTCATGGGACATAGCCATTCATGAATTATTGGTGGAAAGGTGAGAATAACTTTGCTTTTTATTTTTGGTGAATAAATGGGTAAAAGAGGGTCGGGGAGTTTTAATTTCAAATAAAAGGAGTCTGCGTATTTATTTAAATTAAAGGACTTTTATCTGTGTGAGTCTTTATTACATTTGACTATGGGGTTAGTAATGGGGATGTCTTATAGACGCCTCTCCATTACTAACCCCTGGGCTTGATGTCAGCTGACATTACAAAGCTGACTTTGACCTCAATACTAGGGTTGAGCATTCCGATACTGCAAATATCGGGTATCGGCCGATATTGGCTGTATCGGAATTCCGATTCCGAGTACCGATATTTTCGTCATATCGGATACCGGAATCGGGATGTCACTGTCACTGTCAGTGTCCGTCTGTCGGGTCTGTCAGGAGTCAGCGGCACTTACCTGGCAGAAGATCTCCGGCGGTCACGGGCTGGACTGCTTCATGGCCGCCATCCTCTTCTCCCCGGCGGTCACATGCAGTTTCTCGCGATAACTGCAGTGACTGCTGGGTAATCCCGGCCGTAAAGCAGTCAGTCCGATGACGTCACCGCCGGGGAAGCAGGTAATCAGCTGTGCGATGTAGCAGAGCTGGATCGTCGTGGGACTGTCGTTATGGACTGCGTCGGACAGGTGGTATACTGTTGGTTTGTTTTTTTTATTTTTTTACAGGAGATCGATGGCGTCGCAGGAATGAGAGAGTAATAAAAAAATGAAAACTGTGTTGTCTCTTTTATTTCATTAAAAGACTTTTTTCTTGCTGTGTCTTTTTTTTACACATTTAAAAACTTTGGGATTAATAATGGATCGGTGTCTTATTGACGCCTCTCCATTATTAACCGGGCTTATTGTCACCGTGCAATCAACGGTGACATTAACCCCTTATTACCCCACTTGCCACCGCTACAGGGCAGTGGAAGAGCCGGGTAAAGTGCCACAATTGGCACATCTTTTGATGCGCCAAATGTGGGGCTGCTGTGGCCTGGTATTATCAGGCTGTTGAGGGCCAAATCCATGGGCCTTGACAGTCTTTTAATACCAGGCCGCAGCAGTCTGCATTTTACTTGGCTGGTTAACAAAAGTAGGGGGACCCCTACGCCGTTTTTTTTTTCGAGGGGATCCCCTATTTTTGTTAACCAGCCAAGCTAAGCAGACTGCTGTGGCCTGGTATTATCAGGCTTGCAAGGTCCATGGATATTGGATCCTTACCAGCCTGAAAAACCAGGCCTCAGCGGTCTGCTTCATCTGGCTGGTTAACAAAAATAGGGGGGACCCCACGCCAATTTTTTTCGAGGGGATCCCTATTTTTGTTAATCAGCCAAGATATGCAGACTGCTGTGGCCTGGTATTATCAGGCTGGCAAGGTCCATGGATCTTGGCTCCTTAACAGCCTGAAAATCCAGGCCTCAGCGGTCTGCTTCATCTGGCTGGTTAACAAAAATAGGGGGGACCCCACGCCATTTTTTTTTCGAAAGGAACCCCTATTTTTGTTAATCAGTTCCCTCTGACGTCATGATGGTGTCCCTGGCTGACCTGAAGTGAAAGTGGAAAGCAATCAATTAAGCTTTCCACTTCCTCTCCTGTCAGCCAGGAGAGGAGCTCATTCATTTGGGGGTTTACTGTGAGGCTGCAGCATTAGCTGCGGTCCCTGCAGTAAACATTAACCCTTTCTGAAGGATTACACCGTGGGACCTGACCTGACTGTGCATCGGATTGGTAAGAATAATTTTGCTTTATTGTTTTATTTTTATTACAGGAAATGGTTTTAGCAGGTAAATAAAATATGGTCAAAAACTGTGTGATTATTTCATTAAACTTCTTTTTTTATTAAAGTGTGTGTGTTTGATTTTTCTTTCATACAATAGGATTAATAATTGATAGTTGTCTAATTGACAGCTCTCAATTATTAACCTGGCTTAAAGTGACCTTTCAATTGCAAGGTCATTTTAACCCCTTATTAACCCAAACGACATGAAAAGACATGGTTAACCCTATGTACAACCAAGTGTCATTTGAAATGACACTTGGTGTACATAGGGTTAACCATGTCTTTTCATGTCGTTTGCTATCTGATTTGCACAAACAATTACATCAGTCTATGTGTGCAAAATTTCACACCTGTAGGGGTTAATTAAAGGTGTAAATTGTAGCAAAAAAGTCCGGTTTTTTTACAACGAATTTACACCTTTAATTAACCCCTACAGGTGTGAAATTTTGCACACATAGACTGATGTAATTGTTTGTGCAAATCAGATAGCAAACGACATGAAAAAGACATGGTTAACCCTATGTACACCAAGTGTCATTTCATGTCGGGTGCTTCTGTCTTTTCACAAAAGCCGGCTTTACCCGGCAATTGAATCAGAGGATATTTTACTATGTAGAAGTGTATAAACTATACATATATGTATATATATATGTCACAATGACATGTATATATATATATATGTATTCTATGTGTGTATATTTAGTGTTTACAAGGAAAGAAAGAGGTTTTTTTAGTTGCGATATTTTGTTCCCATAGACTTACATGGGACTTCCCGGTATCGGTATCGGGTATCGCCGATATTTTGATGGTATCGGCGATACCATTTCCGATTCCGATACTTTTGGATATCGGAAAGTATCGCTCAACTCTACTCAATACTATTACCCTACTCGCCACCAGACTAGTGCAAGTGGGAAGCGCCCGGCAAAGCGCCGGGATTGGTGCATCTAATAGATCCCCACTTTCTGGGGTGGCTGTGTAAGGAGATGAAGGATATTAACCCTTGAAATGTTTTCATTCTTTTGTGTGTGTAAATGTATGCATTTTTGTATTGTACAATGTCATCTTTCAGTGTTATGTCTGACTAGTGGTCATCTTTCAGTGTTATGTCTGACAAGTGGTGTATATAGATATATAAACCAGGGGAGGAGTCCCGAGGAGAGAATTTGCATATTCCCAGTGCCTTCTGGGATAAGTGAAGAGTCTCCGCGAGCTCAAGGAACCCTGGATTTTGGCCGTTGCAGCTGAAAGGAGGACATCAGTAAACCAGGGGAGGAGTCCCGAGGAGAGAATTTGCATATTCCCAAGTTTTGGCATATATTTCACCGCTTGAATATCTCTTGAACAATAAGAACATGGAAGAGGCCAAGAGCCATTTGGTGAGCTGCATTTCTTGCTACATGTTCACAGACTTACCAGTGGAAAAGCCAACTTCACATGCCAGAAATGCAAGCTTGTGTCCCTGTTGGAGGAAAAGTTGCAAAATCTGGAAGAGAGGTTATCTACATTGAAAACCATTAAGGAAGGTGAAGAGTTCTTAGACAGAGCAGAATTATCTCTTTATGTTACAGAAAGAGAAGAAATTCGAAGTGCACCTGAAGAAACAGAGGAATCGAAGCATGTGACCCAGAGAAGCAGGAGGATCGGGAGGCGAGTCAGCACCAATACTGCTCAGGAACCAGTACCAGGCTCTCACACAGGAGAACGATGAAGAAATACATCAAGATAAGACTTTGGCCACAAACAATAACCTTGTACGCCCTCATGTCCTCCTGAATGGAGAAAGAAAACTGTTGTGAAGAAGAAATGGAGAGTTGTTGTCATGGGGGATTCCCTGTTGAGAGGAACAGAGGCCTCTATCTGCAGACTGGATTTAACCTCAAGAAAGTGTGCTGTCTTCCCGGTGCAAAAATTAAAGATGTGTCTGACAGGATATCAGGACTCTTCAGACCTACAGATGACTACCCATTCCTCTAATACATGTGGGGACAAATGACACCGCAAGAAATGACCTGGAAACCATCTGCAGTGACTTTGAAAACATAGGTGAGAAAGTGAAAGAACTGGGAGCGCAGGGATCTTCTCTTCCATCCTTCCATGGATGTCCATGGAACAAGGCGATGGAAGAAGATTCTGCAGTGAACAACTGGTACGTCGATGGTGCAGTCAGCAAGGATTTGCATTTCTCGATAACGGAGTGAATTACCTATACGATGGACTACTTGCTAGAGATGGGGTGCACCTTACGAAGACTGGAAAACATGTATTTGGAAGTCACCTTGCTACACTCATCAGGAGAGCTTTAAACTAGAACAATGTGGGAAGGGAAGCAAAAAAGCCAGCAAAAGCCATAGACCTAACAAATACTATTGAGATTTCTGCTTTTAGAAGTGAAGGGGAAGAACAAAGACAAAAAAATCTAAAAAATAAAAATATGAAGAAAGAGAAAACCAATCACAAACTAAAATGTTTCTATTTCGAATGCACAAAGCATGGGCAACGAACAAGGAGAACTGGAACTACTAACGCAGGAAAATAAATATGATGTCATTGGAATCACTGAAACTTGGTGGGAATACACATGAGGAATACAGGCTAAAGGAACAACTTATTTGCAAGAAACAGACTTGATAAAAGAGGGAGGAGGTGTCGCATTGTAGTTAGAAAAGGTAATCTGCCAGAGGGTTGACGCTTCAAGACTGGAAGTTCTGTGGAAACGGGTTTTGGGTAAGAAACAAGGAAGAAAAAATGGAAAGGACACCTTTTTGTAGGATTTCACGGCCACCTATGTAAGCTGAAGATATGGATGAACTCTTTATGCATCAATTTGGCCAAGTTCTCCAAAAAAAAATTTAATAGTGGTCATGGGAGATTTCAACTATCCAACATTTGTTGGGAATTTTTGGGGCAAAAAAAACAGGAAAAATTTTCTTATCCCTCTTGCTGACAATTTAAAATCTTAAAGGTGGGAAAGAAAAAAGGGAACTGCTCCTTGGTAAAATTCCTAAAACAGGGGGGAAAAGGGGTTGGGGAAATGAGTGGGGGACCCTAGGAGGGGGGGCCCCTGTTTTTTTTTATTTTTTTTGGAAACAAAAAGGAAACCGGAAGACTCGAGTCAAGGTTGTTTAAAAGGAATTTTTGGGGATCAGAAAGAGAAAGGGGGGCAATCTGGATACCTTTTAAGGACAAAAAGGCAAAAGGGGAGGAAAAAATCTTGAAACTGGATTCCAAGCACAATGTTAACAATTACAAAAGGGGGAAGAAGGGGAACATTTAAAAAACCAGGTGTAACCCAAAAACTTAAATCATCTAAAAGGAAGAATAAAATGTTTATCAATAAAAGGGGGATATCTAAAGAAGAATTTAAATTTTTTTGGGGCCCTGCAGGGCACAAAAATTTTTTCAAAGCGACAATAATTAAGGTTCCCCAAGTGACGTCAAAACAACAAAAAGGTTTGGGGGGATACGTCAAAAGTAAAAAAAAAGTCAAAGAGCAGGGGTTTTTTTAAGGGATGAAAAGGAAAATGGTAAGATAGAATGTTGAGAAGGGGTGAACTTTTAAATTCCATTTTCATCTGTTTTTTCAAAAAGGGGAAAGCAACAAATGATTTTTACTGTCCCATTAAAAAATTAAAACCAGGAATCTAAAAGAAAGACGTGGGGAAAAAAATTGCTAACCTAAAGTTTTTAAGGTCCATCCAATGAATTACATGAGAAAATAAAAGGAAAAGGGGGTCAGCTTAAAAAATCTTCATCTTTTTGATTAAAAAAAAAATGAAAAATGGCATGTCGGGAAAACTCAGACAAGGCTACGTTTTTTGACACGGGGGTCTTTTTCACAGCTGACATTTTTGAAAAAGGGCCCTTTTAAGACAAAGGAAGACCAACACGATCAAAAAAAAGTCATGTGTTTTGGGCAAGCCCTTTTTAAAAAAATTTTCCTAACAATAAAGAAAAAAAAAAAAAAAAAAAACCTATTTTTACAAATTAAAACAAGCAAAGAAATAAAAAAATAATGGAACATCAATTCGTTTCTTTGTTGAACCAATGGATTCGGGTAGATTTTAAATCCAGAAAGCTTCCGTGGAGGATCGCTGCGTGTCTCCCTCGGGGGGACAGGTTTAAAAATTTCAATCCGTGACTTGGAAGGAGAAACATTGCAGCATGCTGAAAAAAAAAAATGTTTAGCGCAGCAAAATTTTGCGATTCGAAAAAACATTTTTTACACCCCGCAAATGTTCAGCGATCCTGATTTTTAGTTTCCTAGAGTGCACCTATATAAGAAAAATTGCAAGTAGTGCACAATTTTTATACCAATAGCATGAAAATTTAATTGTAAATTTGTTTAAAGGTAAAATCGCAGGCTGTCAATTTTCAAAGGTTTTCGTTACAAAACTTTTTGCAAAGGGAAAATCTATTGGGCCACATTTATAAAAACCTTTTGTTCAACCACGATGTTTATGAGAAGGAAATTATTACTGAACAGCTTTGGAAAATTTGTTACCCCAAAATGGCGTTTCTTGAAACAACATGAACCTGGAAAAATGTCACAAATTTGGGTTACACCCCCGGGCCCTTTAAAAGATTTTTGGGGGGGGCTTGGATGAAAAAGAAATTTAGAATTGTGAATTTAAAAAAAAAACAAGGGATTACCCCAAAAAAAATCCGGTTTTTTAGGAAAATTTTATAAAAAGGTTTTAAATTTCAAAAATTTTTCTACCCTTTTAAACATAAAAAATTTCAAAAAAAATTTTTTTTTTTTAACTTGATTTTTTGGGGGGTTTAAAAGACTCGTTATTTTACTAAAACGTTCAGCAAAACCCTTTTCGGGGAATTTTTTTTGCATCAGCAAGCAGTCACCCCCCCCAAACATTAAATCGATTCCCCTTTGGGGGAATATCCAGAATTTTTTTTAAACTGCAGCGATCCTACAGCTTTGGGAAAGGGAATTTTTTTGTGGTTTTACAAAATTAAAAAAAAAAAAAATTTTCCTAAATGGTCATTTTAAAAAAAGCAGAACAAAATTTTTAAAAAAAAAAAAACAGGAAAAGGGTTTCCCCCGGGGAGGGCGACAACAAAAAAAATGATCTTGGGAGGAAAAAACCCCCTTTTTTTTTCAATTAGCCTAATTTGGGGGGCTCAAAAAATCATTTTGGGGATCGCCCCTTTTTTATATGAAGACCCCCCCTTTTTGCTGACTTTTTTTTACAGGTATAAATTTTTGGCAAGGGCCCCTTTAAATTGGGGGCAAAGTTTCTCCAAATGTTCCGTAATAATTTTTCTTCCCCCTAAAACATGGGGGGTTTGCATAAAAGGTTTTTTTTTAAATGTGGCCAATAGGGGGTGGCCTTTTCAAAAGGGTTTGGGGGTAAAAAAAACCTTAAAAAAAATGCAGCACTGCGTTTTTTCCCCTTTAAAAAAAATAAAAAATTGTAACTGCTATGTGGGATATAAAATTATGTGCATATTGCATTTATCATATGGGTGACTACTAAAAAACAAAAAACGGGCGCTGACTTTTTAGGTTTAAAAAAGGTTTTTCGAACGGGAATATTTTTGGGGGCTAAATTTTTTTTTTTGCTGCCCCCGCAAGGGTTTTTCCCCTTTTCCCAAACCCCAAGGGATTAAAAAATGGTTTAAACCCTTTTTCCAAGGGGGGGAAAGCACGTCAGCGACTCCTCACACGGGGAAGCTTTCTGGATCTTTTAAACACATACCAGACTCCTTTTGGTCTAAAAAAAAAAAAACAATTGATGTTCCATTTTTAAATTTTTTTTTCTTTTGCTTGTTTTTTTTTTTTAAAATTTTGGGGTTTTTTTTTTTTTTTTTTTTATTGTTTTGTGAAAAAAAATTTTTAAAGGAGGGGCAAAAAAAAACAGCTTTTTTCTGACGGGGGGGGGTTTCCCCTTTTTTTTTAAATATGTTTCCTTTGTCTGAAAGTACGTGTAAAGATCCCCGGGGTCGAAACGGTACCCTTGTCCTGAGCTTTTCCGGAAGGGCCCTTTTCGGGTTTTTTTTTAATCAAAAAAAGATGAAGATTTTTTGAAGCTGGACCCCTTTTTTCCCCTTTTTTTTTTCATGTATCTCAGGGTTTTATCAAGCGGAGGGGGCCCCCCTTTTTACCCGGTGAGCTGGGGAAGCGTTTTTTAAATTTTTTTAGATGAAAATTACCCCGAGGGTGAAGGGAAAAGCAAAAAAAATTTTTTAACCCTGGGCCAAAAATTTTTAAAAAAACTTGGAGAACAGGAAAAGCCCCCGAAGACCCGGAGAAGAGCAAAGTTGCCCCCATTTAAAAAAAAGGGGAAGGGGTGACCCGGGGAAAAAAGGCTGGGGTCTGATTCAAACCCCGGAAAGATCTTTGAACAAATTTTTAAAGAACATGTAGGCAAGTACCGGGGTAAAAATAAAATGGTTTAAAACAGAGTCAGCAGGGGTTTGGGAACTAAAAGTAGTCAGAAAAAACCCTTTAAATTTTTCTATTTAAAAGAATACTGACGGGTGGATCGGGGGAAAAGCTGTGAATAGTAACTTGATTTAAAAAAAAGCTTTTTTACAAAGGGTCTCAAAAATCCTTAAAAAAAATGACTAAAGGAAGGGACAAGGCAACTTTTAGGGGGTCAAAACTGGTTTTGGGGTGGGGCCCAAAAGGGGGCGTAAAAGGCTGCCACCGTGGAAAAAGGGTTAAAGGGGGGGCCAAAAGGGGGCCCGTTTTGGGCCCCGTATTTTTTAAAAACCCTTTTTCAAGATTTAGGGGGGGAAAAGGGGGAAAATGAAAAATTTGGGATGCACAAAGCTGGGGGGGAGTAAGGGGGAAAAGAGGAGAGGGGCAAAAATATAATAAACCCGGGCAGGGGGGGAGAACTAACAGAAGGTTTTTTAACCCCGGGAAAAAAGCAAATACTACATCTGGCAATAAAAAAAAAAAAGCATAGGGAAAAAAGGGGGAATGGGGGTAAGAAAAAGCACTGGGGGGAAAAAATTTGGGGATAAATTTTATTCACAACTGAACATAGAAAAAAGGTTTAGGGAAAAAAAAAGGGAAATTTTAAATTTAGAGGGTTAAAAAAAGCATGCAGTCTGATCCCAAAGGGGGCATTTTTGCCCTCTACTCCTCTTTGGTCAGATCTCGGGGAAAACGGGGCCCTTTTTTTGGACCACATTTTAAAAAAGACCCTCAAAAAACGGAGAAGTTCAGAAAGAGCCACCAAGGGACCGGTCTTAAAAACCCGGGGCCCAGAGGAACAGTTGCAGGTTTTGGGGGAAGGGTTTTCTTGGGAAAAAAGAACGGGAAAGGGGACTTAATGCTGGTTTCAAAACCCCGGGCTTACATTGTAGAAGGATATTTTTTTTCTCTTTTTTAAAAGGGAAAACCAGAAAAATGGATAAACGAATGGGGGGAAAAAGATTAGAATTAAAAAACTTTTTGACATTGGGGATCAATGAGTGGAACGGGCTGCCCCAAGGTGGGTTTTTCCCTTTCAATGGAATCTTTAAAACAGAGGTGACAATACGGGGATATTGAGATCCTGTTTTGGGCGGGGGGTTTGGACCAAGGGCCCAGGAGGCCCTTCCAATGTCCCATTCTAGTTCTAGGAAAAGACGTGCCCTTGGGGGCTTAGAACATTGTGGAGTAATATTTGGGGTAATATAGTTTGCGGGGGCCACTAGTTGGGGGCATTTTAGGGACCCGTTGGGGAGTTATAAAAAGTCAGGTACCTTGGTGGGGACTTTAGGGGGGGGCATTAGCACTAAATTTCGAGGGACAAAGGGTTAAGACTTTTTCGGGGAAAAGATTTCTTAGGGAATTCAGTGGGGGTGGCCCTTTGCTAGAGTGGGAGCCATGCCCTGGTCCTGGAGCAGAGAGAGAATGGAAGGGGACCAGAAACCCTCATGCACCGGGTAAAGGTTTCACCGGGGAAGTGGGCCAAAGTCTGGGGCTAGAGCAAAGGGGTTTTTTTGGATGGTTTAAAAGTGTCTCCAGGGAAAGAGATGGAAGCCGTTTTCTGGGTTCCTTGCCCCGATCCCCTTTTGTGGTCCACTGTGTAGTGAAGAGCGAAGGGGAAAGAAGGGAAAATGTATTGCTGGTACCGTAAAAACGTGCTAAGTTGTTTTGGTGTGCTGTCCCCGGAAGAAATAAACGAACTGTTTGACGTTTAAAATGGATCCATTCAAATTTTTCCCATATATCTGAAAGGGGGAAGAAAAACCCGGATATGAAGTAAGGAGAAAGAATGCACTGTCGCAGGTAATTTCCCCCTGGCCAACCCTCTACAACTTCGTGCTGTTTTTATCTTTAGGTGGGGGGGCCAATATCCATGGCACCCCCCAGGTTGAAAATACCACCCCTCTGTTTGGCCTCTACTTGGCCACCATCAAAATGTGGGACCCAACCTTTTTTTTTATTTTTTTTTTAAATAATTAAAAGAAAAAATACACGGGGCCCCCTTATTTTTGATAACAAGCAAAAACGCACAGCTGGGGTTTTGCCCCCAGTGGCCCCGGGTTTTAATAAGCCATGCCAATACTTGAAATGAAAAAAATTTGGTCTAAACCCCTAGCCAGCCCCCAAACCGCCAAGAAGCACGAAAACCCCGCAGACTCCGGCGTGCTTGGTAAAGGGGAGGGAAAAAAAAAATACTTGACAGGGTTTTAAATTGAGCGGAAGTCCCCACAAAATTAAAATTTTCAACAGGCTGCCTGCACCTTTTAAAAAAAGTTTGTTTGGGTTCCAAACCTGAAAAGTAAAACAGACTTTCCCAAAAAAGTCGTGTTGGGGTCGTCAAGGAAAAAGGTTCTGATAGACCCCCAAAATTTTCGGCAAGTTTTCATAAAACCCTCCAGGGCATCAACGAGGGAAAACTCCGGGGTAGTAAAGTTGGCAGAGTACCCGTCCAAAACCAACATTTTCCGTTCGTTATTAATGTGTATCGATCAAAGTTGTTTAACTCTGGGGATATCGCAAAAACCATTTTTGAATTTTGGCAAAGACGATCCTGCAGCATGCGGATCACGATTAAAGATTGAAACAAAAATTTCGTAATAAGCATGGATAAAGGAAAAGCCACTAAGGGTATTTTAAGGGACAATTGGTGGGAAAAAAAAACTTGCTTGTAATAAAAAAAAAGCGACAAGGGGATTCAATACATAATCAGCGGGACTAAAAAATGCGCAAATGGCATTATAAGCAATAGCTCAAAAAAGGGGGCATTACAAAACCAATATATAAGAAAACCCGGTCCTGGCAATAAACAAATGATACAATTAAAAAAAGTTACAGCAGACCGGTCGATAGCATATAATGATCCGTTTAGTCAGAATTACTCTCGATAATAAGTAGTTTGAGCATTCCGATACCCCAAAAGGGTATCGGCCGTATTTACGGTATCGGAATTTCCATACTTTTTCCATATCGAAAACCCGGAAACGGGTTTCCCCCAAAAACTATGAAGGAGTGTATTTGTTCAGCCAAAGAGGAATTTAAGAAGTGTGGGCAATCCCGTAAGGTGCGGTCATGTTTTTAAATAAAGGCATGGTGTTATTTGGGTTCTGAAAAATGCATGAAAGCACAAAAAGGCGCCGCCCCATTTTGGTTTCATCTGCTGTGAATTTTGTTGGGGGAAAAATGCTCTTTTCTCTGAGGGGCGTTAGTGATAGCGAT
>JARQOD010004816.1:0-52148 GCA_033576555.1 Oophaga sylvatica
TAATACAAGTAATTCCATATCTGTCATGCTATGACCGGGCATACAAAAGTGTTTGGCCAAGGTATTTAACAGTATTTAACAGTGATCTTATTAAGGAGACGATAGTCAATACTAGGCTTCAATGAACTATCCTTCTTGGCCACACAGAAAATGCCAGCACCTAAAGGTGAAGAGGACGGTCTAATATGACCTTTCTCCAATGAATCTTTGATATAAGATCACATAGCCTCCTGCTCAGGTACAGACAGATTGAAGAGCCGACCCTTGGGAAATTTACAACCGGGCACCAACTCAAACGTGCAATCATAACTCCTGTGAAGAGGCAAGGACGCAGATTACTCTCACTAAACACTTCAGAAAAATCAGCCAAATAGCCAGGGACCTCCTGAGACTGGGAAGAGGTAGAAAAAACAGGAGTGTCACCACGAACACATTGACACCCCCAACTGACCACAGACACAGACTTCCAATCCAAAACAGGATTATGGGACTGCAACCAAGGAAAACCCAGTACAATAAAGTCATGTAAATTACGTAACACCAAAAATTTACAATTCTCTTGATGGTCAGGGTCTACCCGCATTATCACCTGGGTCCAAAACTGGGGTTTTTTCTCCACCAAAGGGGTAGAATCAATACCCAACAAAGGAAGAGGAGTCCGCAGGGGTAACATGGGAAAACCACAACGTTTGGCAAAGTCAAAATCCATCAGGTTCAGGGCTGCTCCTGAATCAACAAAAGCCTGAGCAGAAAATGAAGACAAAGAGCATATCAAGGTAACAGTCAAGAGAAACTTAGACTGTACATTGCCCAAAACAAATGAGCGCACAAAACGTCTTCCCCACCTAGGGCAGACAGAAATAATATGAGAAGCATCCCCACAATAGAAGCACAACTTGTTACGCTTTCGAAATTCTCGACGCTGAGCCCAGACACAACCCCATCACACTGCATGGCCTGTTCGAAAGGCAACACCACCTCTCGCATAGTTTTACGTTCACGCAAGCGTCTGTCAATTTGAATGGCTAATGACATAGAATCGTTGAGCCCCGAAGGGACAGGAAATCCCACAGTAACATCTTTTACGGTCTCTGCCAGCCATTTCCGAAAAGATCTGCCAGGGCATCATCATTCCATTTAGTAAGGACTGCCCACTTTTGGAATTTCTGACAATATAACTCTGCCTCTTCCTGGCCCTGATTCAGTGCCAACAAGGTTTTCTCAGCTTGATCAATCACATTAGGTTCCTCATACAATAACCCCAGAGCCTGAAAAAACGCATCAACATTAGCCAAAACAGGACCCCAGGTGTTAGTGAAAACGCCCAATCCTGAGGGTCGTCGCGCAACAGGGAGATGACAATTTTAACCTGCTGCACCTAGTTCTCTGAGGAATTAGGTTTCAAGGCAAAAAACAATTTACAATTATTCTTAAAGTTCAAGAATTTAGACCGATCCCCAAAAAATAAATCAGGAATAGGGATCTTAGGTTCTACAGCAGCCGACTGAGTGAGATAGACAGAAATTCTCCGAACTTCAGCAGCGAGCTGCTCAACACGATCAGACAAATGCTTAATTTCCATTGAAGAAAAACTCCTCCTATGGCCCCCTAGAGAAAAAAAGGAAAAAAATAAATAAAAAATCCTGACAACTTTTTTTTTTTTTTTTTACTATTCTTTCCTTCTTTTGAGTACCATAGAATTTACAGTCAGGCGGGTGATTCTGTTATGATTTGGTAGCCGAGGAGGATTGTAACAAAATAGCAAGGCAGCCACACACCCAGAGAGGTTGGTAACTAGTGGATTGCAGACCCCTAAACTAACCGCACAACTAGAAGCAGCCGTGGGACGTACCTACGATGACCTAGACGCCTCGACACAGCCGGAGAGTTAGCTAAGCCTAAAGATAGAAAGGGGAAAGCTAACTGCCCCGAAGTAGCTCCCCAAAGGAATAGGTAGCCCCCACACATATATTGGCGGTGAGACAAGATGAAATACAAACGCAGGCAGAAAACAGAATAAGCAAGTGCTGGGGCCAAAAACTATCTAGAAAGGACAGGACAGAAAAGAGTATTGTCTGCAATCCAACAAAACCCAAGGAAAAATTCCAACACTTCTGATTTCCAAAAATACTGAGACCACATGATCTCTCCCCCACTAGATCAGAACTCTGGTAGGCAGCTAACAGCAGATATTGAAATAACTGGGACTGAACAAATAAACAGAGATAAATGAGAAACAGAGACCAGCACAGGCCCCAGCCGGGGAACCCGACTGACCTCACTCCAGAAGGGCAGAAAACAAAGGAAAACAAAAGCCACTGAAACAAGCTGAAAATAACTTATCTGAAAGTTGCAGGTGTCAGCAGAAAGCAAGCTGACTTCCAAATGGGACCAGGAAGAAACAACTTATCACCGGCAAGGATCATGGGAAGGTTCTTCCCTTAAATCTCCCCAGTCATCAACACCAGATTGCCAGTCATCGCTGCCAGCTGATGAAGGACTTCTGTTAACCAAAGCCGCTTCAATACTATCAGCAGCCACCAGAGGGAGCCCAAACTCTGAAGTTAGACCCAGAGTGTTCACAGCATTACCCCCCCTTGAGGAGGGGTTACTGAACCTTCACCTGCGCCACCAGGCTGATCAGGATGAGCCCGGTGAAAGGCGCGAACCAATCTCTCAGCAATAATGTCAGAAGCAAACACCCAAGAATTGTCCTCCTGACCATAACCTTTCCACTTGACCAAGTACTGGAGTCTCCGTCTAGACAGACGAGAATCCAATATCTTCTCCACTTCATACTCCAGGTTGCCCTCAACCAAAACAGGCGCCGGGGGTGTAGCCATAGGAACCACTGGCTCAACAAACCTTTTCAGTAAAGACTTATGGAAGATGTTGTGAATCTTAAACGTCCCTGGAAGAGCCAAGTGGAAAGAAACAAGATTAAGGACCTCCAAGATCTTATAAGGTCCAATGAACCTTGGCTTAAACTTTGGAGATGCAACCTTCATATGGATATTTTTTGAGGACAACCAGACCAAGTTACCTGCTTTAAACCGGGGACCATCAGTCCTATGACGGTTGGCAAACCGCTGGGCCCTCTCCTGAGAGATAGACAACTTATCCACCACTTGATCCCAAATCTGCTGCATTCTCTCTACCATAGATTCAACACCAGGACAGACAGAAGCCTCCACCTGCCCTGAAGAAAACCGAGGATGAAACCCAAAATTGCAGAAAAAAGGGGACATCAAAGTGGCAGAACTGGCTCTATTATTTAGAGTGAATTCAGCCAAGGGCAAAAAAGAGACCCAGTCATCTTGATCAGCAGACACAAAACATCTCAAATAAGTTTCCAAAGGCTGGTTTGTTCTCTCAGTCTGCCCATTGGTCTGAGGGTGAAATGCAGAGGAGAAAGACAACTGAATTTCCAGTTTAGAACAAAAGGCTCACCAAAGTCTGGAAACAAGCTGGACTCCTCTGTCAGACACAATGTTCTCCGGAATGCCGTGTAAATGAACCACCTGCTGAAAAAACAAGGGCACCAACTCGGAAGAGGATGGCAACTTCGGCAGTGGCAAAAGATGGACCATTTTGGAAAATCTATCACAGACCACCCAGATGACAGTCATTCTCTGAGAGAAAGGGAGGTTGGAAATAAAATCCATAGAGATATGGGTCCTTGGCCTCCTGGGCACAGGCAGTGGCATCAACAATCCACTAGAGCGAGAGCAGGGTTTGGACCGAGAACAAGTCCCACAGGACTGCACAAAATTCCTGACATCACGAGATAAAGTAGGCCACCAAAAGGACCGACTCACCAAATCTCTAGTACCAAAAATACTGGGATGACCAGTCAACGCAGAGCAATGAACTTCAGACATTACATCCTTCCTCCATTGGTCGGGGACAAACAATTTCCCCACAGGGCAACGCTCAGGCTTATCCCCTGAAATTTCTCGAGGGCCAGTCTCAAATCGGGTGAGATAACGAAAAGAACCACACCATCCTTCAGAATGGCAGTAGGCTTAGTCACATCAGGAGAATCTGCAAAGAAACTCCTAGAGAGGGCATCCGCCTTAACATTCTTAGTGCCCGAGAGAAAGGATGCCACAAAATTAAAACGTGTGAAAAACAAGGCCCACCTGGCCTGTCTAGGATTTAGTCGCTTGGCTGATTCGAGATAGATCAGGTTCTTATGGTCCGTGAGGACCACAACTTGATGTTTGGCTCCCTCCAACCAATGTCTCCACTCTTCAAAAGCCCACTTCATAGCCAACAACTCCCGATTCCCCACATCATAATTACGTTCAGCTGGGGAAAATTTTCGAGAGAAGAAGGCACAAGGGTTACACTTAGATGTTACAGGATCCCTTTGGGACAAAACGACTCCTGCACCAATCTCAGAAGCATCTATCTCCACCTGAAATGGCAGCGAAACATCGGGTTGCCGTAGAACAGGAGCAGAAGTGAATCTCCGCTTAAGCTCCTGAAACGCAGAAACTGCCTCAGGAGACCAATTCATTACATCTGAACCCTTATTGGTCAAATCAGTCAGTGGTTTCACAATACCAGAGAAATTACTTATAAATTTACGGTAAAAATTAGCAAAACCCAAAAATCTCTGAAAAGCCTTCAATGAAGTGGGCTGAACCCAATCACAAATGGCCTGAACCTTGACCGGGTCCATTTCAATAGCAGACGGAGACAAAATGAATCCCAAAAACGAAATCTTCTGTATGCCAAAGAGACATTTTGATCCCTTAACATACAAAGCATTTTCTCTCAAAATCCAGAATACCATCCGAACATGTTCCACATGAGAATCCCAGTCATTGGAAAAAATCAAAATATCGTCCAAATAAACGATCTGAAACTTATCCACCAAATCCCGGAAAATATCGTTCATGAAAGATTGGAAGACGGAAGGGGCATTAGTGAGCCCAAAAGGCATCACTAGGTACTTAAAATGCCCCTCAGTGGTATTAAACGCCGTCTTCCATTCATCTCCGTGTTTAATGCAATTAAGATTATACGCCCCCCTAAGGTCAAGCTTGGTAAACCAACTAGCCCCTTTCACTTTGGAGAACAAATCGGAAATCAGGGTCAAAGGATACTGGTATTTAACAGTGATCTTATTAAGGAGACGATAGTCAATACTAGGCTTCAATGAACTATCCTTCTTGGCCACACAGAAAATGCCAGCACCTAAAGGTGAAGAGGACGGTCTAATATGACCTTTCTCCAATGAATCTTTGATATAAGATCACATAGCCTCCTGCTCAGGTACAGACAGATTGAAGAGCCGACCCTTGGGAAATTTACAACCGGGCACCAACTCAAACGTGCAATCATAACTCCTGTGAAGAGGCAAGGACGCAGATTACTCTCACTAAACACTTCAGAAAAATCAGCCAAATAGCCAGGGACCTCCTGAGACTGGAAGAGGTAGAAAAAACAGGAGTGTCACCACGAACACATTGACACCCCCAACTGACCACAGACACAGACTTCCAATCCAAAACAGGATTATGGGACTGCAACCAAGGAAAAACCCAGTACAATAAAGTCATGTAAATTACGTAACACCAAAAATTTACAATTCTCTTGATGGTCAGGGTCTACCCGCATTATCACCTGGGTCCAAAACTGGGTTTTTTCTCCACCAAAGGGGTAGAATCAATACCCAACAAAGGAAGAGGAGTCCGCAGGGGTAACATGGGAAAACCACAACGTTTGGCAAAGTCAAAATCCATCAGGTTCAGGGCTGCTCCTGAATCAACAAAAGCCTGAGCAGAAAATGAAGACAAAGAGCATATCAAGGTAACAGTCAAGAGAAACTTAGACTGTACATTGCCCAAAACAAATGAGCGCACAAAACGTCTTCCCCGCCTAGGGCAGACAGAAATAATATGAGAAGCATCCCCACAATAGAAGCACAACTTGTTACGCTTTCGAAATTCTCGACGCTGAGCCCCAGACACAACCCCATCACACTGCATGGCCTGTTCGAAAGGCAACACCACCTCTCGCATAGTTTTACGTTCACGCAAGCGTCTGTCAATTTGAATGGCTAATGACATAGAATCGTTGAGCCCCGAAGGGACAGGAAATCCCACAGTAACATCTTTTACGGTCTCTGCCAGCCATTTCCGAAAAAGATCTGCCAGGGCATCATCATTCCATTTAGTAAGGACTGCCCACTTTTGGAATTTCTGACAATATAACTCTGCCTCTTCCTGGCCCTGATTCAGTGCCAACAAGGTTTTCTCAGCTTGATCAATCACATTAGGTTCCTCATACAATAACCCCAGAGCCTGAAAAAACGCATCAACATTAGCCAAAACAGGACCCCAGGTGTTAGTGAAAACGCCCAATCCTGAGGGTCGTCGCGCAACAGGGAGATGACAATTTTAACCTGCTGCACCTAGTTCCCTGAGGAATTAGGTTTCAAGGCAAAAAACAATTTACAATTATTCTTAAAGTTCAAGAATTTAGACCGATCCCCAAAAAATAAATCAGGAATAGGGATCTTAGGTTCTACAGCAGCCGACTGAGTGAGATAGACAGAAATTCTCCGAACTTCAGCAGCGAGCTGCTCAACACGATCAGACAAATGCTTAATTTCCATTGAAGAAAAACTCCTCCTATGGCCCCCTAGAGAAAAAAAGGAAAAAAATAAATAAAAAATTCTGACAACTTTTTTTTTTTTTTTACTATTCTTTCCTTCTTTTGAGTACCATAGAATTTACAGTCAGGCGGGTGATTCTGTTATGATTTGGTAGCCGAGGAGGATTGTAACAAAATAGCAAGGCAGCCACACACCCAGAGAGGTTGGTAACTAGTGGATTGCAGACCCCTAAACTAACCGCACAACTAGAAGCAGCCGTGGGACGTACCTACGATGACCTAGACGCCTCGACACAGCCGGAGAGTTAGCTAAGCCTAAAGATAGAAAGGGGAAAGCTAACTGCCCCGAAGTAGCTCCCCAAAGGAATAGGTAGCCCCCACACATATATTGGCGGTGAGACAAGATGAAATACAAACGCAGGCAGAAAACAGAATAAGCAAGTGCTGGGGCCAAAAACTATCTAGAAAGGACAGGACAGAAAAGAGTATTGTCTGCAATCCAACAAAACCCAAGGAAAAATTCCAACACTTCTGATTTCCAAAAATACTGAGACCACATGATCTCTCCCCCACTAGATCAGAACTCTGGTAGGCAGCTAACAGCAGATATTGAAATAACTGGGACTGAACAAATAAACAGAGATAAATGAGAAACAGAGACCAGCACAGGCCCCAGCCGGGGAACCCGACTGACCTCACTCCAGAAGGGCAGAAAACAAAGGAAAACAAAAGCCACTGAAACAAGCTGAAAATAACTTATCTGAAAGTTGCAGGTGTCAGCAGAAAGCAAGCTGACTTCCAAATGGGACCAGGAAGAAACAACTTATCACCGGCAAGGATCATGGGAAGGTTCTTCCCTTAAATCTCCCCAGTCATCAACACCAATTGCCAGTCATCGCTGCCAGCTGATGAAGGACTTCTGTTAACCAAAGCCGCTTCAATACTATCAGCAGCCACCAGAGGGAGCCCAAACTCTGAAGTTAGACCCAGAGTGTTCACAGCATTACCCCCCCCTTGAGGAGGGGTTACTGAACCTTCACCTGCGCCACCAGGCTGATCAGGATGAGCCCGGTGAAAGGCGCGAACCAATCTCTCAGCAATAATGTCAGAAGCAAACACCCAAGAATTGTCCTCCTGACCATAACCTTTCCACTTGACCAAGTACTGGAGTCTCCGTCTAGACAGACGAGAATCCAATATCTTCTCCACTTCATACTCCAGGTTGCCCTCAACCAAAACAGGCGCCGGGGGTGTAGCCATAGGAACCACTGGCTCAACAAACCTTTTCAGTAAAGACTTATGGAAGATGTTGTGAATCTTAAACGTCCCTGGAAGAGCCAAGTGGAAAGAAACAAGATTAAGGACCTCCAAGATCTTATAAGGTCCAATGAACCTTGGCTTAAACTTTGGAGATGCAACCTTCATATGGATATTTTTTGAGGACAACCAGACCAAGTTACCTTCTTTAAACCGGGGACCATCAGTCCTATGACGGTTGGCAAACCGCTGGGCCCTCTCCTGAGAGATAGACAACTTATCCACCACTTGATCCCAAATCTGCTGCATTCTCTCTACCATAGATTCAACACCAGGACAGACAGAAGCCTCCACCTGCCCTGAAGAAAACCGAGGATGAAACCCAAAATTGCAGAAAAAAGGGGACATCAAAGTGGCAGAACTGGCTCTATTATTTAGAGTGAATTCAGCCAAGGGCAAAAAAGAGACCCAGTCATCTTGATCAGCAGACACAAAACATCTCAAATAAGTTTCCAAAGGCTGGTTTGTTCTCTCAGTCTGCCCATTGGTCTGAGGGTGAAATGCAGAGGAGAAAGACAACTGAATTTCCAGTTTAGAACAAAAGGCTCACCAAAGTCTGGAAACAAGCTGGACTCCTCTGTCAGACACAATGTTCTCCGGAATGCCGTGTAAATGAACCACCTGCTGAAAAAACAAGGGCACCAACTCGGAAGAGGATGGCAACTTCGGCAGTGGCAAAAGATGGACCATTTTGGAAAATCTATCACAGACCACCCAGATGACAGTCATTCTCTGAGAGAAAGGGAGGTTGGAAATAAAATCCATAGAGATATGGGTCCTTGGCCTCCTGGGCACAGGCAGTGGCATCAACAATCCACTAGAGCGAGAGCAGGGTTTGGACCGAGAACAAGTCCCACAGGACTGCACAAAATTCCTGACATCACGAGATAAAGTAGGCCACCAAAAGGACCGACTCACCAAATCTCTAGTACCAAAAATACTGGGATGACCAGTCAACGCAGAGCAATGAACTTCAGACATTACATCCTTCCTCCATTGGTCGGGGACAAACAATTTCCCCACAGGGCAACGCTCAGGCTTATCCCCCTGAAATTTCTCGAGGGCCAGTCTCAAATTGGGTGAGATAACGAAAAGAACCACACCATCCTTCAGAATGGCAGTAGGCTTAGTCACATCAGGAGAATCTGCAAAGAAACTCCTAGAGAGGGCATCCCTTAACATTCTTAGTGCCCGAGAGAAAGGATGCCACAAAATTAAAACGTGTGAAAAACAAGGCCCACCTGGCCTGTCTAGGATTTAGTCGCTTGGCTGATTCGAGATAGATCAGGTTCTTATGGTCCGTGAGGACCACAACTTGATGTTTGGCTCCCTCCAACCAATGTCTCCACTCTTCAAAAGCCCACTTCATAGCCAACAACTCCCGATTCCCCACATCATAATTACGTTCAGCTGGGGAAAATTTTCGAGAGAAGAAGGCACAAGGGTTACACTTAGATGTTACAGGATCCCTTTGGGACAAAACGACTCCTGCACCAATCTCAGAAGCATCTATCTCCACCTGAAATGGCAGCGAAACATCGGGTTGCCGTAGAACAGGAGCAGAGTGAATCTCCGCTTAAGCTCCTGAAACGCAGAAACTGCCTCAGGAGACCAATTCATTACATCTGAACCCTTATTGGTCAAATCAGTCAGTGGTTTCACAATACCAGAGAAATTACTTATAAATTTACGGTAAAAATTAGCAAAACCCAAAAATCTCTGAAAAGCCTTCAATGAAGTGGGCTGAACCCAATCACAAATGGCCTGAACCTTGACCGGGTCCATTTCAATAGCAGACGGAGACAAAATGAATCCCAAAAACGAAATCTTCTGTATGCCAAAGAGACATTTTGATCCCTTAACATACAAAGCATTTTCTCTCAAAATCCAGAATACCATCCGAACATGTTCCACATGAGAATCCCAGTCATTGGAAAAAATCAAAATATCGTCCAAATAAACGATCTGAAACTTATCCACCAAATCCCGGAAAATATCGTTCATGAAAGATTGGAAGACGGAAGGGGCATTAGTGAGCCCAAAAGGCATCACTAGGTACTTAAAATGCCCCTCAGTGGTATTAAACGCCGTCTTCCATTCATCTCCGTGTTTAATGCAATTAAGATTATACGCCCCCCTAAGGTCAAGCTTGGTAAACCAACTAGCCCCTTTCACTTTGGAGAACAAATCGGAAATCAGGGTCAAAGGATACTGGTATTTAACAGTGATCTTATTAAGGAGACGATAGTCAATACTAGGCTTCAATGAACTATCCTTCTTGGCCCCAAACCAGCACCTAAAGGTGAAGAGGACGGTCTAATATGACCTTTCTCCAATGAATCTTTGATATAAGATCACATAGCCTCCTGCTCAGGTACAGACAGATTGAAGAGCCGACCCTTGGGAAATTTACAACCGGGCACCAACTCAAACGTGCAATCATAACTCCTGTGAAGAGGCAAGGACGCAGATTACTCTCACTAAACACTTCAGAAAAATCAGCCAAATAGCCAGGGACCTCCTGAGACTGGGAAGAGGTAGAAAAAACAGGAGTGTCACCACGAACACATTGACACCCCCAACTGACCACAGACACAGACTTCCAATCCAAAACAGGATTATGGGACTGCAACCAAGGAAAACCCAGTACAATAAAGTCATGTAAATTACGTAACACCAAAAATTTACAATTCTCTTGATGGTCAGGGTCTACCCGCATTATCACCTGGGTCCAAAACTGGGGTTTTTTCTCCACCAAAGGGGTAGAATCAATACCCAACAAAGGAAGAGGAGTCCGCAGGGGTAACATGGGAAAACCACAACGTTTGGCAAAGTCAAAATCCATCAGGTTCAGGGCTGCTCCTGAATCAACAAAAGCCTGAGCAGAAAATGAAGACAAAGAGCATATCAAGGTAACAGTCAAGAGAAACTTAGACTGTACATTGCCCAAAACAAATGAGCGCACAAAACGTCTTCCCCGCCTAGGGCAGACAGAAATAATATGAGAAGCATCCCCACAATAGAAGCACAACTTGTTACGCTTTCGAAATTCTCGACGCTGAGCCCCAGACACAACCCCATCACACTGCATGGCCTGTTCGAAAGGCAACACCACCTCTCGCATAGTTTTACGTTCACGCAAGCGTCTGTCAATTTGAATGGCTAATGACATAGAATCGTTGAGCCCCGAAGGGACAGGAAATCCCACAGTAACATCTTTTACGGTCTCTGCCAGCCATTTCCGAAAAAGATCTGCCAGGGCATCATCATTCCATTTAGTAAGGACTGCCCACTTTTGGAATTTCTGACAATATAACTCTGCCTCTTCCTGGCCCTGATTCAGTGCCAACAAGGTTTTCTCAGCTTGATCAATCACATTAGGTTCCTCATACAATAACCCCAGAGCCTGAAAAAACGCATCAACATTAGCCAAAACAGGATCCCCAGGTGTCAGTGAAAACGCCCAATCCTGAGGGTCGTCACGCAACAGGGAGATGACAATTTTAACCTGCTGCACCTAGTTCCCTGAGGAATTAGGTTTCAAGGCAAAAAACAATTTACAATTATTCTTAAAGTTCAAGAATTTAGACCGATCCCCAAAAAATAAATCAGGAATAGGGATCTTAGGTTCTACAGCAGCCGACTGAGTGAGATAGACAGAAATTCTCCGAACTTCAGCAGCGAGCTGCTCAACACGATCAGACAAATGCTTAATTTCCATTGAAGAAAAACTCCTCCTATGGCCCCCTAGAGAAAAAAAGGAAAAAAATAAATAAAAAATTCTGACAACTTTTTTTTTTTTTTTTTACTATTCTTTCCTTCTTTTGAGTACCATAGAATTTACAGTCAGGCGGGTGATTCTGTTATGATTTGGTAGCCGAGGAGGATTGTAACAAAATAGCAAGGCAGCCACACACCCAGAGAGGTTGGTAACTAGTGGATTGCAGACCCCCAAACTAACCGCACAACTAGAAGCAGCCGTGGGACGTACCTACGATGACCTAGACGCCTCGACACAGCCGGAGAGTTAGCTAAGCCTAAAGATAGAAAGGGGAAAGCTAACTGCCCCGAAGTAGCGCCCCAAAGGAATAGGTAGCCCCCACACATATATTGGCGGTGAGACAAGATGAAATACAAACGCAGGCAGAAAACAGAATAAGCAAGTGCTGGGGCCAAAAACTATCTAGAAAGGACAGGACAGAAAAGAGTATTGTCTGCAATCCAACAAAACCCTAGGAAAAATTCCAACACTTCTGATTTCCAAAAATACTGAGACCACACGATCTCTCCCCCTCTAGATCAGAACTCTGGTGTGAACAGGCAGCTAACAGCAGATACTGAAATAACAGGGACTGAACAAATAAACAGAGATAAATGAGAAACAGAGACCAGCACAGGCCCCAGCCGGGGAACCCGGCTGACCTCACTCCAGAAGGGCAGAAAAACAAAGGAATACAAAAGCCACTGAAACAAGCTGAAAATAACATATCTGAAAGTTGCAGGAGACAGCAGAAAGCAAGCTGACTTCCAAATGGGACCAGGAAGAAACAACTTATCACCAGCGAGGATCATGGGAAGGTTCTTCCCTTAAATCTCCCCAATCATCAACACCAGATTGCCAGTCATCGCTGCCAGCTGATGAAGGACTTCTGTTAACCAAAGCCGCTTCAATACTATCAGCAGCCACCAGAGGGAGCCCAAACTCTGAAGTCAGATCCAGAGTGTTCACAACAGTGGTTAGTGGGTTTAGCTCAGGGCTAAACAGGAGACAGGTACAGGTCGGTGGCTTGGGCCTCACTACCTTCATGTGTACCCCCAAGTTAAGGAGAGACAGGGTCCTTCCTTAGCCTTAGGGGCAGTTCAGGGGCCCAGGTTCCTTGTCCCCTGTATTTCTACAACTGCCCCATGACACTTACCTGCCCAGATCTTTGAACAAATGCACTACAGGATGCAGCCAGCCCATAAAGCAAGATGCCATAGGCGGCATCAATAGTAAAAAGTTGGTCACACTTGTCAAACACTTGTTTCACTAGTGTGACCAACCTGTCAATCAGTTTTCCAAGCGATGCTACAGATCGCTTGGAAAACGCTAGCATTCTGCAAGCTAATTACGCTTGCAAAACGCTAATTTCTGGCGGGAATACGCATACCAATAAAAATGCGTATTTCCCGCGGCAGAGAAGTGCGGGATTGCCGCGGAAATTTCCGCGGCAATTCCGCAACGTGTGAACTTAGCCTAAGAGTCACACATCAATTAGACGCATCTTTTAAAGGCAGTGCAATTCTGCCATATATTTTCTCCAATCATGGACTGGAGTACATTTCTAGACTAAGTTATATCACCAGAGTGTTTGACATTTCATGAATTTAACCCCTTTCACGACATGCGCCATACTAGTTCTCCATGGGAGGTGCGTTCAGCCGACCGCAGTACTAGTATGGAGCCAAGATTGCGTCGCCTCACACTGAGCGCCGCGGCATTTGCGTGGGGTGTCAGCTGTATGTGAAAGTTAAAAAAGAATTATAATGTGTAAAAATTATTTTTTTTTAAATCCCCAAAGAAAAATAAATAAAATAAATATTTTACGAATAAATGCATTTATTTATATAAATAATAAAAAAACAATAAAAGCACACATATTTGGTATCGTCGCCTCCATAACAACCTGCTCTATAAAACTGTCCCACTAGTTAACCCCTTCAGTGAACATCGTAAAAATATAAATAAGAAAAGAGGCAAAAATCAATGCTTTATCATCAGGGCCAGACTGGCCATCTGGCAATTGAAGGGCCTGTCTGGTCGTTGGCTGACTTGTGTGCTACATTGTTAACTGAATCGGTGTTCTCAAGACACCCATACTGTTAACAGTTGTGACACAGCACAAAGTCGCTGACTCTGTCACTTACCCCAGCAGACTGCGGGTATCATTAGCCCCTTACCGACATCGGGCATACATTTACGTCAATGTTGGACTCCCTCTCTTTGATGTGGGCTCCAGCGGTGAGCCCACATCTTTCCCAGGACATGTCAGCTGTTTTGAACAGCTGACATGTTTCCGCAATAGCCGCGGGTGAAATCGCGATCCACCTGCGGCTATTAACTAGTTAAATGCTGCTGTCAAACGCTGACAGCGGCATTTAAATGGCAATCAATCCAGAAATACGCACACCGGTGACCTGCGTCACATGATCACGGGTCACCGGTGTGTCGGCATGGCAACCCAAGGTCTCCTGGAGACCTCTATTGTTGTCAGTGAAGGCTTGCTGTGAGTGCCACCCAGTGGTTGACGCTCATAGCAAGTCAGTAATTCAGCTATGTTACGATCGAGGACGCAGCGTGGCTTACCCAGCCATCACTCCCATGTCGTCGAACCATAACGACGACAGGGTATGCGTCCCAGGTGATCGTGGAATGTGGACCCACTGGACCACAGGGGAAACCCGGGCCTACCCGGACTAGGGAAGGGTAGCGACCGGGGTCTGTGGCAGCTGAGCTTGTGGACAAGATGGCCATATGCAGGACTAAAAGACATTGCACAACTTCAGGTAAGAAGAAACATAAAGTTTACTTAAATAAAGCAAATGACATTAAAACACCAGGTTCCGGAATATGCACGTCATGAAGGAAACATCTCATGTTGACAGGCGAAGCAAGGGGTCATTACGGGTTGACACAGTCCAGGAATGTCTGGCATGGGTATACTAGGATGGCCTCTCTCTCAGGTCTCAGGCGTAGCACAGGCACAGCAGGAGAACGTCAGACACTGACCTCAGACTAGCTTCAGACGATGGCACGAGGACATCACGGGTTGATGCAGTCCAGGGTTATCTGGCACGGGCATACTAGAATGGCCTCTCTCTCAGGCCTTGGGCGTAGCACAGGCTCAGCAGGAGAACATCAGACACTGACCTCAGGCAGACTTCAGACGATGGCTAGGGTCATCACAGGTAAGACCCCAGGGAACTGGCAGGACATCAGAATATAAGCTAGACACGGATAGCAACGGTCCAGGATCGTTGGCATTAAAGCACCGGGCATCGGCTGATCAGTTCCAGGACTCACTGGTGGGACCGTCACCGGGAACAGAGCTGGAGACTCCCAGGAACCACAGAGGAGGAATCCATCCAGGAACACTAGCGGGACCGGCTCAAGAGCACAACTTGGACCACCAGAACCAGGAACTGGACACAGGCTGGACATCGGAACACGGACAGACATCTGGACTCAGGCAGGACATCAGGAACACGGACCGGACATCAGGAACATGGACTGGACATCAGGAACACGGACCGGACATCAGGAACGCGGACCGGACATTGAGAACACGGTTCTCAGGTAGAACATCGGAACACTGGCATCATACTCCGGACATCTGGCAATGATCGACAGGTTCCGGACATCGAGCAGGGAAAGATAGGATCCGGACATCTGGAAGAGGTCATCAAACATCGGACATCAGGCCGCGGTCATCAGGATCCGGACATCTGGCAGCAAACTAAAAAGGAACCCAAGCGGTATGGTGCAAGCCCTGCCGGGTTGAACTGGAGCCAGCCAGGGATTGCACCGAATAACTAGCTGAGCACAGAGTAGCAGAGACTCGGCAGACACACCGGACTCCTACTTCCGAGATGAACCCAGGTTAGATCACAGAAAGCCAGTTAGCAAAGAGTCACAGTCACTGGGCACAGGATTCAGGACACAGAGGGACTTCAGGAACATAACACAGCAGGAATCAGGACTTCACGAACACAACACAGCAGGAATCAGGAATTCAGGAACACAACACATAAACAGGATAAGTTCTGGAACTCAGACATCAGCTGTCCCAAAGCTGATAACGGAAGCAGATCTGGGTATTCTGCCCCCAGAGCAGGCGAAGACAGGCATCAGCTCACCGAGAACTGCAGGCAGGCAGGAGAGAAGCTGAACACCAAACAGACATAGCAAGACTCAGAAACTTAATGCGAAGCTCTGGCAATGCCACATAGGGCTGGGGAACTTTATATAGGAGCTGCCTCACAGCGATAGGCTGGAGCAGCAATTCTAGCACACACACATTCCTCATAAAAGCAGGGGAGGTGCGGCCCCGCGCACCCTAGCACAGCCAGACACAAATCAGCATAGCAAGGACACCTGGCAACGGCTGCAAACCAGAACACACGTGGTAAGTCATGCACACCTGCAGAGGACCTTGCAACCCATGGGTAGCTTCCACAGCGGTAGCCATGGACCGCACATGCGTGTGGTCATGCAGCGCAGCGGAGACACTCATGCATGTATGGCTACGCAGCGGAGCTGAGAACTGAGCAGCATCCATACAGGTAACTGACAACAGCATTCCAGCTCATTAGAGGGAAAAGAGCGAAGGGTTAAAGCAGAGATATGCCGAGTAACGCCGGGTAAACCAAGTACAAACACAGTGGCGTTACAAGCTACATAGAGGCAAACTGATCATTGCCTCTATGTAGCTTAGCCGATCGAGTTGTGGCAGCTTCTAGTCTCCCATGGAGACTATTGAAGCATCCCAAAAATAAAAAGAAAATGTTTTTAAAAATATAAAAAAAATAAAAAAAATTGAAAAGTTCAAATCACCCCCCTTTCGCCCCTTTCAGAATAAAACAATAAAAAAAAATCAAACATACACATATTTGGTCAAATAGGTAAGGTCCCATGCACACTTTACTATAGGTGCTACTGAGGAAAATGGGTATCAAATATTAAAGAGACACCTCGAGCACACTCAAAACAAGAACAATCCAGAAAAAGTATGGTATTCGCTTGAAATCTTTATTTTAGCATTCCAATAAAGCTCCAGTAAATGAAAGAAGAACACAGAACCCCAACGTTTCGGCCTCTTTGGCCTTCATCAAGGGGAATTTTTCTGTTTAGACAAATATAACAAAAGACATGTCACAGCGTGTAAAAAATGTGCACAATATTATATCAAATTATTCAGTATATAACCCAACGCCCCAATTGAGAATATGATTATATAATATGATACAAAAAGAAGAACCAATACAGACATAATGTATAACTATACAACTCAAAAATATTTCATTGTGGACGCTAAAGCGTCAAAATTGGCATTGAATAGGGTACTACAATAAATGGGTTCATTATGCAAATAATCTGCAACATATGGTGCTATATTTAATATAACCTTTATGTGTCAGGTTATAAAACTGTTAGTGGTAAATAGGGACAATCCATGTCATACGCTGGAGTTTCAAAAAAGTGCCTATATACAATGCTAAATATGCGTTATGGACACAGCTACAAAATTAAATTGCCGTATAAGTATTCAAACATAAATGTAACAATCACACCAAACAGCATGACTGAGAGAGTTGCGGTCCGCGAATGATCCGAAACGCGATTACAGACTTATGACCACGTGACAACCTCCCTGGGTAAAAACCGGATGGTGAACATATTACCTGTGGCTGCATAAGGAACGTGCGCGGTGAGATCCGGTGGAGCTCTGCACTAGTTGTGCCCTGAGACCTTCTTATACGCGTGGTGCGGTGTGCCATGTGACTCCTTCCATAATAGCTGTAAGTGAGACCTCCGGACTAGGTCGCAAAAGGGTGCAGACGTGTAGGCGATAAGTGCTTGTGTACTGCACACCGGTGATCTAATAGGTGAATAGTATGAAGGATTCTGCATTAACGTTTATATAGGGGCACAATAGTCTGTTCAGGACACCCTAAGCCATCTGTAAACAGAGAAAAAGAACAAAGATTATATAATGCATCGAATGTTCAATACTCATATCTTATTAACAATGTGAGGATCTACGAGAAAGCCTCGTACTCCCTGTTTAAGCCCATAGGTTCTAACGTCTGTAATGTAAAAATCCAGAAAGCTTCTCTAATTTTTAATTGTTTGATCCTGTCTCTTCCTCTACGTGAAACAGGTACATGATCTATGATTTGATACTTTAATTGGGAAATATTATGTCCCATGGCTATAAAATGAGCCGGCACTGGTAGCATTAGCTTCTTACACCTGATGGTAGATTTGTGCTGAGAAATGCGGTCTCGGATATGTTGGGTGGTCTCACCCACATATCCGAGACCGCATGGGCACTTTATCAGGTAGACTACATATGAAGAATCACATGTAAAAAAGTTATTGATCTGATAAACTCTTCCCGATCTTGGGTGAGTGAAAGAACTGCCCTTTGTGATGTTTGAACATTGTAAAAAAATGTAAACACGGAAAAGTGCCTTTTTTTGGGGTGGCAAGAGTCCTCTGCCCACTGTGTGTTCTATCAGACCTAATGTCTGCCTTCACTAAGAGACTCCTAAGATTCGGAGGTCACTTATAACACATGAACGGGCGGTCCCTGAATTCTATAATATGTGGGTATGCTTTATTGAGTAGCGTCCAATGTCTATTGATGCAATCTCTGAAGGCAGGTACAAATGGGTGAAAGGTAGTGACAAAAGGTATTCTATTTTGGTTCCGTGTAATGTCATGTGGAAGAATATCGGACGTGGTGGTGACTGGTAATGCCAATGACAAAGGGTAGCCCCGTTTCACAAATTTTTCAGTCATTTCACTGTGTCTTTGTTTTTTGGTTACTGGGTTAGATACTATTCGTGCCACTCGATGATGTTGGGATTCTCCAGCCTTTATCCATGGGAGCCTGCTGCATCCTGCTAGTGCATTTGGTCATTTGATCAGACTGGGTATGATTGTTTTTCATGATTTGCTTTTGCTAAAAATGTTTTTTTGGATTTATGTCTAGTTAGTTACTCGCAATAAAATGAGGACCCTTGACGTTGGGTTGCGAGCTTATCTGCTTTGGCCAAAATAGTAACTAATACCTCATCTGATGCATTTATCATATGCATCATTTTTTGCACTTTTTATCATCTTTTGCAGGGTGCACCCGGGCTCTTTTTGATGGCTTGGTTTTTTGTGTTGTGCACATTCAGTGCTGACCAGCCCGCCTTCCATCATAGGCGTTTAAAATAGGCTGTTATCCAGACACTGTGCATGACATTCATGTTTTAAGCAACTTGTATCTGTGTGTTTTTTCTCCCACTAAGCAGTTAACACCTTCATCATCACTGTTTTTGTGATAGGGTGGCTGCCTTTATCAGTGGTAAGCACCTGTTGCTTCTCCAGCCTTTATCCATGGGAGCCTGCTGCATCCTGCTAGTGCATTTGGTCATTTGATCAGACTGGGTATGATTGTTTTTCATGATTTGCTTTTGCTAAAAATGTTTTTTTTGGATTTATGTCTAGTTAGTTACTCGCAATAAAATGAGGACCCTTGACGTTGGGTTGCGAGCTTATCTGCTTTGGCCAAAATAGTAACTAATACCTCATCTGATGCATTTATCATATGCATATTTTTTGCACTTTTTATCATCTTTTGCAGGGTGCACCCGGGCTCTTTTTGATGGCTTGGTTTTTTGTGTTGTGCACATTCAGTGCTGACCAGCCCGCCTTCCATCATAGGCGTTTAAAATAGGCTGTTATCCAGACACTGTGCATGACATTCATGTTTTAAGCAACTTGTATCTGTGTGTTTTTTCTCCCACTAAGCAGTTAACACCTTCATCATCACTGTTTTTGTGATAGGGTGGCTGCCTTTATCAGTGGTAAGCACCTGTTGCTTCTCCAGCCTTTATCCATGGGAGCCTGCTGCATCCTGCTAGTGCATTTGGTCATTTGATCAGACTGGGTATGATTGTTTTTCATGATTTGCTTTTGCTAAAAATGTTTTTTTTTGGATTTATGTCTAGTTAGTTACTCGCAATAAAATGAGGACCCTTGACGTTGGGTTGCGAGCTTATCTGCTTTGGCCAAAATAGTAACTAATACCTCATCTGATGCATTTATCATATGCATAATTTTTTGCACTTTTTATCATCTTTTGCAGGGTGCACCCGGGCTCTTTTTGATGGCTTGGTTTTTTGTGTTGTGCACATTCAGTGCTGACCAGCCCGCCTTCCATCATAGGCGTTTAAAATAGGCTGTTATCCAGACACTGTGCATGACATTCATGTTTTAAGCAACTTGTATCTGTGTGTTTTTTCTCCCACTAAGCAGTTAACACTTTCATCATCACTGTTTTTGTGATAGGGTGGCTGCCTTTATCAGTGGTAAGCACCTGTTGCTTCTCCAGCCTTATCCATGGGAGCCTGCTGCATCCTGCTAGTGCATTTGGTCATTTGATCAGACTGGGTATGATTGTTTTTCATGATTTGCTTTTGCTAAAAATGTTTTTTTTGGGATCGAGGTAATGCCTTTTTTATATGTGGAGGGTGGCAGCTGCTGAAATGTAGCAAACTGTTTTTGTCAGTGGGCTTAGTGTATAGATCTATATCCACATCCGAATCTTAGGAGTCTCTTAGTGAAGGCAGACATTGGGTCTGATAGAACACACAGTGGGCAGAGGACTCTTGCCACCCCAAAAAAAGGCACTTTTCCGTGTTTACATTGTTTACAATGTTCAAACATCACAAAGGGCAGTTCTTTCACTCACCCAAGATCGGGAAGAGTTTATCAGATCAATAACTTTTTTACATGTGATTCTTCATATGTAGTCTACCTGATAAAGTGCCCATGCGGTCTCGATATGTGGGTGAGACCACCCAACATATCCGAGACCGCATTTCTCAGCACAAATCTACCATCAGGTGTAAGAAGCTAATGCTACCAGTGCCGGCTCATTTTATAGCCATGGGACATAATATTTCCCAATTAAAGTATCAAATCATAGATCATGTACCTGTTTCACGTAGAGGAAGAGACAGGATCAAACAATTAAAAATTAGGGAAGCCTTCTGGATTTTTACATTACAGACGTTAGAACCTATGGGCTTAAACAGGGAGTACGAGGCTTTCTCGTAGATCCTCACATTGTTAATAAGATATGAGTATTGAACATTCGATGCATTATATAATCTTTGTTCTTTTTCTCTGTTTACAGATGGCTTAGGGTGTCCTGAACCGACTATTGTGCCCCCTATATAAACGTTAATGCAGAATCCTTCATACTATTCACCTATTAGATCACCGGTGTGCAGTACACAAGCACTTATCGCCTACACCAGGCGCGAATGCGCATGCGCGTGACGTCTGCACCCTTTTGCGACCTAGTCCGGAGGTCTCACTTACGGCTATTATGGAAGGAGTCACATGGCACACCGCACCACGTGTATAAGAAGGTCTCAGGGCACAACTAGTGCAGAGCTCCACCGGATCTCACCGCGCACGTTCCTTATGCAGCCACAGGTAATATGTTCACCATCCGGTTTTTACCCAGGGAGGTTGTCACGTGGTCGTAAGTCTGTAATCGCGTGTCGGATCATTCGCGGACCGCAACTCCCTTAGTCATGCTGTTTGGTGTGATTGTTACATTTATGTTTGAATACTTATAAGGCAATTTAATTTTGTAGCTGTGTCCATAACGCATATTTAGCATTGTATATAGGCACTTTTTTGAAACTCCAGCGTATGACATGGATTGTCCCTATTTACCACTAACAGTTTTATAACCTGACACATAAAGGTTATATTAAATATAGCACCATATGTTGCAGATTATTTGCATAATGAACCCATTTATTGTAGTACCCTATTCAATGCCACATTTTGACGCTTTAGCGTCCACAATGAAATATTTTTGAGTTGTATAGTTATACATTATGTCTGTATTGGTTCTTCTTTTTGTATCATATTATATAATCATATTCTCAATTGGGGCGTTGGGTTATATACTGAATAATTTGATATAATATTGTGCACATTTTTTACACGCTGTGACATGTCTTTTGTTATATTTGTCTAAACAGAAAAATTTCCCTTGATGAAGGCCAAAGAGGCCGAAACGTTGGGGTTCTGTGTTCTTCTTTCATTTACTGGAGCTTTATTGGAATGCTAAAATAAAGATTTCAAGCGAATACCATACTTTTTCTGGATTGTTCTTGTTTTGAGTGTGCTCGAGGTGTCGCTTTAATAAATAATACACATATTTGGTGTCACCGAGTTCAGAATCGCCCGATCTATCAATATAAAAAAAGGATTAACCTGATCGCTAAATGGCGTAACCGCGACTTTGCATTAAAATGCAATAATGGGCGATCAAAAGATCATATCTGCACCAAAATGGTATCATTAAAACCGTCCACTCGGCACGCAAAAAATAAGCCCTCATCCAACCCGAGATCACGAAAAATGGAGACGCTATAGGTATCGGAAAATGGCACTTTTTTAACGAAGTTTGGAATTTTTTTTCACCACTTTGATAAAAAAAGGCATGTTTGGTGTCTATGAACTCATAATGACCTGGAGAATCACAATGGCACGTCAGTTTTAGCATTTAGTGAACCTAGCAAAAAAGCCAAGTAAAAAACAAGTGAGGGATTGCCCTTGTTTCATCACCTCAGTTGGAATTTTTTTCCCATTTTCTAGAACACATCATGGTAAAACCAATAGTGTCATTCAAAAGTACAACTCGTCCCGCGAAAAACAAGCCATCAAATGGCCATATTGATGGAAAAATAAAAAAGTTATAGCTCTGTGAAAAGGGGAGCGAGAAACGAAAATGCAAACCCGAAAAAAGCTCCGGGGGTTAAGGGGTTGGAAATATTAGTTTTGTAGTAAATCTTGCTTGCATCCTGGGTAATATTAGTAATATATCCCCATCTGATGCTTGGACATGGGGACAACATGGGCCTGTGTGATTGCAAATGTCAGGGCTGAACAGTTCGTACCTGTTTATCATCATATCGCCTAACAAAAAGAGCAATAAAACGCGATCAAAATAACGGATGTAAATAAAATTGGTACCGCTGAAAACGTCATCTTATCCTGCAAAAAACAAGCCACCATACAGCTCCATCAGCAGTTATAGCTCTCAGAATAAAGCGATGCAAAAATAATTATTTTTTCTATAAAAGAGTTTTTATTGCGTAAAAGCACCGAAACATAAAAAAATACTACTACTGACCCGAAGAATAAAGCTGCCTTACCAATTTTACCACAAGCAGAACGATATAAAAAAAACAATTCCTGAATAGCTGGTTTTGTTTCTGTCTTCCAAAAATTAGAACAGAAAGTGATTAAAAAATGTCATGTGCCTGAAAATGGTACCAACAGAAACGCCAGCTTGTCCCGCAAAAAACAAGGCCTCACATGTTGGCCGAAATATGAAAAAATTATAACTCTCAAAATATGGTGATGCAAAAACTAGTTTTCGCAATAAAAAGCTCTTTTAGTGTGTGACAGCAGCCAAACATAAAACCTGATATAAATCTGGTATCGCTGTAATCGCACCGACCCGAAGAATAAAGTTGCCTAATCACTTATACCACACGAGGAACAGCATAAAAAATAAATAAAACCAATTCTTCACATGTTGTTGATTTTATTTCATTCTGCCTCTCAAAGATTGCAGTAAGGCTCGCGGAAAATTTATCCTGCGCTGAGCACTTACACCGGGGTTTCCGTGTAAATCTCTGAAATACGTGTTTCAGACAGAACCCCCGGTGGAAAATTCCCTATAATGAAGCAGATGGAGGCACTGTGCACGCCGTATGACCTGTGATCCAGCGGTGTCCATGTTTTTCGGATTGCATAAAAGTGCCATTGGCCACAGTTTTGTGCATTTCTGAAAAGAAGGACACAGTGGAACAGAGGCCAGACAGAGTCCAGACTAACTCTGCTGCCTCATTATAGTGAATAGATCCATTGGGGGTTTCATATGAATCACATCACTCAGAGATTCAGATGGAAATCCCAAAGTAAGTGGTCAGCATAGAGCGCCAGATAACTGTGATCCCAAACGTTATGTAAAATGTTCCCAATAAAAGCTTCCACTCAATCCACAAAAATTAAGTCCCCACTCAGATCTGTCATCTGTTAACAGAAATATAGGGGGCTTCCATGTTACTGGTAGTGTGGCACCCCAGGAGTCCGGTTGCCACAATGGCCTTGTCTCCCTCCAGGGGGAATGATGTCATGCCTGGAAGCAAAGAAGGAATCCCCTTACCAAGTACTTCCAGCATACAACACATTTCCTGCTCCAGGCCAACAGGGGGAGCTCTAAACCCGACTTCAGGGGAGCTGCTTTCTCTGGTCAGGAGGAGGAAGTTAGTGAGGAGTTAGAGCCTGAACAAAGTTGAGAGAGGACGTGTGGATGGGAGCTGGGGATAGGAGCTCTATCTGAGCTCACCCCAGGCTTGAGGGCCAGTGACCGGGCAGCATAGCCCGAGGTTGTGCGGGTACTAAAGCCCCGGCAGCAGAATCTGGAGGGCAGAACACTGCAGATCCTCTGGCCCCAACTGATACTCGACAATACAGCAGCACGAGTGAGCCAGAGATTTCAGACAGGAGCGATCCCTGAAGCAGGCTCCAGCTGCCTGTCATGCGAGTGGAGTTCTACCTAAGCATCAGACAGAAAGAGGGACTTTAATAGAGTTTACAGCAGCAAGTACCTCAGAAAGTAGCGCTAGACAGGAGGCCTCACAACCAACCTGACTAAGGAAATTCCCAAATTGCTTCCATGCTGACCGGCTCCAGAACCATCTGTAACCTGAGCCCCGGACTGTACCTGCACTGCTCAGTAAAAGGTAAAGAAAACTGCACCCTGTTGTGTCCTCTAAGTCATTCACGAGTCACCTGCCCTGCACCACACTCACCACCAACATCACCTTTAAAATCCTAACTGCCCTGGGACACAGCTGTACCCATGCAGAGCTTAACCATTGCTGCCTTACCATCATCCCAGAGGATCTGCATTGCAGCGTCGGTCCCCTGACCGAATACCACGGGTGGCATCATGAACACTTTATTACAAACTTTATTATCCCTTTTTAACTATCCCTTTTATTGGACGCCCAGGGACACGGACCGGGTCACTGCTGCTGTGACACTTCCCCTTTAAGAAGCGGCCCAGTACCGAGTATCCCCACTGCCCTGGTGGGCGCTCCAGTAGCACAAAAGCTCTGGAAAAGTGAAATGGCTCCTCACCTGCCAAAAGAAATTCAGCAAATTCTCCGCCCCAAAGATGTGTTTGACAGGATATCAGGACCCTTCAGACCTACAGATGACTACCCATTCCTGCTAATACATGTGGAGACAAATGACACCGCAAGAAACGACCTGGAAATCATCTGCAGTGACTTTGAAAACTTAGGTAAGAAAGTGAAAGAACTGGGAGCGCAGGTGGTCTTCTCCTCCATCCTTCCAGTGGATGGACATGGAACAAGGAGGTGGAATAAGATTCTGCAGGTGAACAACTGGCTACGTCGATGGTGCTGTCAGCAAGGATTTGGATTTCTGTTTCACGGAGTGAATTACCTATACGATGGACTACTTGCTAGAGATGGGGTGCACCTTCTGAAGACTGGAAAACATGTATTTGGAAGTCGCCTTGCTACACTCATCAGGAGAGCTTTAAACTAGAACAATGTGGAAAGGGAAGCAAAATGCCAGAAAAAGTCATACACCTGACAAATACTATTGAGAACTCTGCTATTAGAAGTGAAAGGGAAGAACAAAGACAAAAAAATCTAAATAGTAAAAATATTGAAGAAAGAGAAACCAATCACAATCTAAAATGTTTCTATACGAATGTACAAAGCATGGGCAACAAACAAGGAGAATTGGAACTACTAACGCAGGAAAATAAATATGATGTCATTGGAATCACTGAAACTTGGTGGGACGATACACATGATTGGAATACAAGGCTAGAAGGATATAACTTATTTGCAAGAAACAGACTTGATAAACGAGGAGGTGTCGCATTGTATGTTAGAAAAGCGTATATCTGCACAGAGATTGAAGCTTCAGAGACTGGGAGCTCTGTGGAATCTGTTTGGGAAAGAATACAAGGACAGAACAATGGAAAGGACACCATTGTAGGCATTTACTACAGGCCGCCTGTGCAAGCTGAAGATATGGATGAACTCTTTATGCATTAAATGGCCAAGTTCTCCAAAAAATATGACATATTGGTCATGGGAGATTTCAAATATCCAGACATTTGTTGGGAATCTCTCTCAGGCAAAACTAACAGGTCAAGGAAATTCTTATCCTCTCTTGCTGACAATTTTATCTTCCAAAAGGTAGGGGAGAAAACAAGGGGATCTGCTACCTTGGATCTAATCCTTATAAACAGGGAGGAAATGGTTGAGGAGGTAAGAGTGACTGGGACCCTAGGAGGTAGCGACCATGCTATTTTAGAATTTTGGAGAACTAGAGGCGGAAGACCTGTGAAGACTCAGATGTCAAGGTTAGATTTCAGAAAGGCAGATTTTAAGGGACTCAGAAAGAGAATTGGAGGGATCCAATGGCTGGATATCCTTAAGGACAAAAATGTCCAGGAAGGATGGGAAATCTTGAAAAAATAGATTCTCAAAGCACAATCGTTAACAATTCCGAAAAGAGGGAAGAATAGGAAGCATTTAAGGAAACCAAGATGGATGAACACAGAACTTAAACACATTCTAAAAAGGAAGAAAGAAATGTTTATCAAATTGAAAGAGGGAGGCATATCTCAAGAAGAATATAATGCGGTCTACAGAACCTGCAGGGCACAAATCAGATTAGCTAAAGCTGACAATGAATTAAGGCTTGCAAGAGACGTCAAAAGCAACAAAAAAGGATTTTGGGGATATGTCAAAAGTAAAAGAAACGTCAAAGATGCTATAGGATTTTTACAGGATGAAAATGATGAAATGGTAAGACAGGATGTGGAGAAGGCCGAACTTTTAAATTCCTATTTTGCATCTGTTTTTTCTCAGAAAGGAAATGTGACATCAACTGATCTTCACTGTCCTATTAAGAGAATAGAAGAATCCAGGATATCTATAAACAGAAAAATAGTGAGGAAACACTTAGCTAACATAAATGAATTCAAGTCTCCAGGTCCAGATGAATTACACCCCAGAGTACTGAAGGAGTTAGCAGAAGAAATTCTTGAACCACTCTCCATAATCTTTGAAAATTCTTGGACAACAGGGGAAGTCCCAGAAGACTGCAGAAGAGCAAATGTTGTTCCTATCTTCAAAAAGGGAAGAAGGTAGACCCAGGGAACTATAGGCCGGTGAGTCTGACTTCTATACCTGGAAAGATCTTTGAACAAATTATTAAACAACATGTATGTAAGTACCTGGATAAGAATAAAGTGATTAAACAGAGTCAGCATGGGTTTGTAACTAATAAGTCATGTCAGTCTAACTTAATTTCCTTCTATGACAGAATTACTGACTGGGTGGATCAGGGAAATGCTGTAGATATAGTATATATTGACTTCAGCAAAGCATTTGACAAAGTATCTCACACAATCCTTATTGAAAAAATTACTAAGTATGGAATGGACAAGGCAACTGTTAGGTGGATTCATAACTGGCTTAGTGATCGGTCTCAAAGAGTCGTCGTAAATGGCTGCACATCCAGTTGGAAGAATGTCTCAAGTGGGGTACCACAGGGCTCTGTCCTGGACCCTGCATTGTTCAACATCTTTATCAATGATTTAGATGAAGGAATTGAGGGTAAGCTGATTAAATTTGCTGATGACACAAAGTTAGGAGGGATAGCTAATACTGGAGAAGAGAGAGAGAGGATTTAAAAAGATATAAATAAACTGGAACAGTGGGCCAAAATGGGAGGAATAGGGCTAAGTAACAGCACATGTGAAAAAGACTTGGGTATACTAATAGATCACAGACTGAAAATGAGTCAACAGTGTGATGCAGCAGCAAAAAAGGCAATACAATTGTAATAATTATAGGGGATAACTCAGGAGACTTCTTGCGTGGAACAAGACAACTACAGGACACAGTCTTATAAGTGGAAAAGTCTATATTATCACACGGTGATTCAAACAGGTGCAAAGCAAAGCTCAAGTCCACAACACTTGGTGTAGATAATAAATGCAGCTTAACAGTTTATAGGAAACTTCAGAGAGAAATGCAATCAAGCAGAAAGTCTATGAAGCACAGTTAAACTTGAGAATACTTGACATGAATAAGTCTTAGTTTAGTCCAAGCACAGGTAGGCAGTTCAAATGATATCTTTAGCTCAACCAGGGAGGCCTGGATGATAGTCTCAGTTTTAAGCAGTGCAGGGCTGCAACAGCTTACATGTCCATCAAATGCAGAGGGGAGTAACACAAGCAGCCAGATGAAGGAGGATTACTGGAAACCGGTGTATGCAGCAGGAACTCAGAGCAGAGTAGCAGGATCATAAAACAGGTTCACAGGAGCAGGTACAAAGCCAGGGAGCCACCAGAGGTCAGAAGCTGGATGCAAGGCAGAATATTCTTGCACAGACTAAAGGCTGGGGTGGAGTTATATAGCAGGAAGACACAGTGCACATGAGACCAAAGACGCCATCTTGGAAAAGGGCAGTGATGCACAAAAGGTGATCAAAATGTTCAGAGTCCTGACAACAATTCTAGGATGTATTAACAGAAGCATACAGTCTAGATCACGTGAAGTCATTATCCCGCTCTACTCCTCTTTGGTCAGACCTTATCTGGAATACTGTGTCCAGTTTTGGGCACCACATTTTAAAAAGACATCAACAAACTAGAGCAAGTTCAGAGAAGAGCTACTAGAATGGTGACTGGTCTGCAAACCATGTCCTATGAGGAACGGTTGCAGGATTTGGGAATGTTTTGCTTGCAAAAGAGAAGACTGAGAAGAGACTTAATAGCTGTATACAAATATCTCAAGTGCTGTCACATTGTAGAAGGATCATCTTTATTCTCATTTGCACAAGGAAAGACTAGAAGCAATGGGATGAAACTGAATGGGAGGAGACACAGATTAGATATTAGAAAATTTTTTTTGACAGTGAGGGTGATCAATGAGTGGAACAGGCTGCCACGAGAGGTGGTGAGTTCTCCTTCAATAGAAGTCTTCAAACAGAGGCTGGACCGATATCTATCTGGGATGATTTAGTGAATCCTGCTTTGAGCAGGGGGTTGGACCAGATGGCCCAGGAGGTCCCTTCCAACTCTACCATTCTATGATTCTATGAAATCCAAATGTCCCCCTCCCTTCTTGAGCGCCCACATGTTTGGCATATCTGTACTGATGAGAGCCCGCCTTATTTACAGGTGCGTGTCTCCAGAAGCATGAGCTGGGCATAATGTACTGGTCACTACAACGGCAGTTT
Source organism: Oophaga sylvatica (assembly GCA_033576555.1). Taxonomy (NCBI): domain Eukaryota; kingdom Metazoa; phylum Chordata; class Amphibia; order Anura; family Dendrobatidae; genus Oophaga; species Oophaga sylvatica. The sequence goes on from JARQOD010004816.1 coordinate 29,099, forward strand.
GCAATTTTCACTGAGCAACATCCACTGCTGCCTGTTTCTGGAAAACACCCATGCAGTCAAAATCATCACTTCATCTGTAGATAAATTCCCAAAGGGTTATAATTTCCAAAATGGGGTCACTTGAAGGGGGATACTGCTTTTCTAGCACTTAGGGGCTCTTTATATGGAAACCACAACTAGTCTAGTAAAATCTGCGCTCCAGGAGCAAAATCGAGCTCTGTCCCTCCCAAGTCACTCCATATGGAAAAGTAGTACTGTACAGCCACATATGGGGTATTTCTACATTCAAATAAATTGTGGGATGAATTCTGGTGCCATTTTTACCCATTTCCCAGTGCAAAAATTTAAAACTTGGGACTAACACACAATCTTGGTGGTAAAAATGTAAATTATTTTGTCTTCACTGCCCAATGGTATGAAAGTTTGTGACACACCTGTAGTGTCAATATAATCACTGCACCCCTAGATGAATTCATTGAGAGGTTTAATTGGTAAAATGGGGTCACTTATGGAGGGTTTTGCTATTCTGGTACCTCAGATGCTGTGTCAATATTACATGGCACCCTCAAACAAGAGCAACAAAATGTGAACTCAGGAGAAATTGCACAATAAACTTTGGGGTCCATTTTCTCCTTTTGCCCTTGTGAAAATACAAACTTTGTAGCTAAAAAAGATTTTTGTGGAAAAATTTGATTTTTTTTTTATTTTCACGGCTTAACATTACAAACTTCTGTGAAGCACCTGTGGTTTCCAGATGCTCAATAAACATCCAGATAAGGTCCCAAAGAGGTCTAGTTTCCAAAATGGTGTCACTTGTGGGGAGTTTCCATTGTTTAGGCACATCAGGGACTCTTGAAACGCGACATGGCAACCGCTAATTATTCCATCAAATTTTTCATTCAAAAAGTCAAATGGCGCTCCTTCCCTTCCAGGCCCTGCTGTGTGCCCAAACAGTAGTATTCCGCCACATATGGGGTATCGGCATACTCAGGAGAAATTGCACAACAAGTTGTATGGAGCAATTTCTCCTGTTACCCTTATGAAAATGCAAAATATGGAGCTAAAAAAGATGTATTTGGAAAAAATGTGATTTTTTTTTTAAATTTTCATGACTCTACATTATAAACTTCTGTGAAGCACCTGTGGGTTCAAGGTGCTCAATACATATCTAGATAAGTTCCTTAAGGTGTCAAGTTTCCAAAATGGTGTCACTTGTTAGGGTTTTCTACTGTTTAGGCACATCAGGGGCTCTCCAAACGCGACATGGCGTCCACTAATTATTCAGGCATATTTTACATTTCAAAATTCAAATGGCGCTCCTTCCCTTCTGAGCCCTGCCCTGTGCCCAAACAGTAGATTTCCCCCACATGTGGGGTATCGGCATGCTCAGGAGAAATTGCATAACAAAATGGTCCATTTTATCCTGTTACCCTTGTGAAAGTAAAAAAAATTAGGTCTAAATGAATGTTTTTGTGAAAAAAATATAAATGTTTATTTTTTCCTTCCACATTCCAAAAATTCATGTGTAGCACCTGAAGGGTTAATACACTTCTTGAATGTGGTTTTAAGAACCTTGAAGGGTGTAATTTTTACAATGGTGTCATTTTTGGGTATTTCTGTCATATAGACCCCTCAAAGTCACTTCAAGTGTGAGGTGGTCCCTAAAAAAATGGTTATGCAAATTTTGTTGCAAAAATGAGAAATCGCTGGTCAACTTTTAACTGTTTTTTTTCAAAATTTGTGCCAAATTTCCATTTTTTTACAAATAAACGCAAGTCGTATCGAATAAATTTTACTACTGTCATAAAGTACAATATTTCACGAGAAAACATTCTCAGAATCAGTGGCATCCATTGAAGCATTCCAGAGTTATTACCTCATAAAGTGACAGTGGTCAGAATTGCAAAAATTGGCCTGGTCATGAAGGTGAAAGCAGGCTCCGTCTCAAAGGGGTTAATAATATGACATAGCCACGCCGAGGTTCACTCTATATTGGCATGGAGGAGTGAGAATCCAAAAGTCACAATATTATTTCATAACTTTTGAGTTGCACAAAAATAGTGATAGAACTCTGGTGTAAACACCTTTATGAATCGGCCTCTGATTTATTTATTTTTTTATCTTTATTTAATTATAAAAAGTGGTACAATCACAAGATACTAATCGTGCTAAAATAATAAAGCAATCACGAGTATTAAACATAGTACAGAATTATCGTATTTTTCGGACTATAAGACGCACCGGACCATAAGACGCACCCCAAATTTTCAGAAGGAAAATAGGTAAAAAAAAAAAATGTGTCAAATGGTGGTCCGTCTTACAGTCCGAATTCAGCTTACCAGGGAAGGGATCGGCACAGGTGGAGGAGTGGTCACAGGGATCGTTCGGTGGTCCAGGCTGGTGCGGTGGCCTCCGGGTAATCCCATCCCAAGCTGGTGCGGTAGCTCTGTGCTGGAGCAGGGGCTGTGTGCTAGGACAGGGGCTGTGTGCTGGGGCAGAGAGGCTGTGTGCTGGGGCAGAGAGGCTGTGTGCTGGGGCAGAGAGGCTGTGTGCTAGGCCAGGGACTGTGTGCTGGGGCAGAGAGGCTGTGTTCTGGGGCAGGGAGGCTGTGTGCTGGGGCAGAGAGGCTGTGTGCTGGGGCAGAGAGGCTGTGTGCTGGGGCAGGGACTGTGTACTGGGGCAGAGAGGCTGTGTGCTGGGGCAGGGACTGTGTGCTGGGGCAGGGAGGCTGTGTTGGGGCAGGGAGGCTGTGCTCCGGGGCAGTGGCTGTGCTCCAATGCAGTGGCAGCGGCTCTCTGTGCTCTGTGGGGGCTCCGCTGGCATTTCATCAAAGCCCAGAGGCCCCCGCACATCCGTTGCTGCCATGTTGCGGTGGCCTCCGGGAACATGGCCTCCAGTGGCGCATGCTCAGATTTAAATCTCGGCAACGAGATCTCATCCCGAGATCTCGTCTCCCGAGATCTCGGGACGAGATCTGAATCCGGAGGCCACCACAACATGGCAGCAATGATATGCGGGGGCCTCTGGGCTTTGACGAAATGCCAGCAGAGCCCCCCACAGAGCACAGAGAGCCGCTGCACTGCCCCGGAGCACAGCCCGCCACCACCACACCACAGAGCCCCGCCGCACCGCCACAGCCACATAATTTGTATGTATATTGCAACCATAAGACGCACCCCCATTTTCCCCCAAAAATTTTGGTGAAAAAAGTGTGTCTTATGGTCCGAAAAATACGGTATCAGTTCCAAGGATTCTGCACACAATCTAGAACCTTAACAAAGAACTGATATTGAATGCTGAATATTAATTCTCTAAACCAAGTCTCAAAGTGATTTAACAGGAGCACATAACTAACTTCAGAAAAAGTAAAAAGGAAACAAGGAGAAGAGAGAGAACTGTAGAAGAGTTACAAAGAGAAAAGAAAGAGAGAAGGTAGGAGGGCCTGTGTAACGCTCCCTGCTGTCATCACTGCATGGCTTCCCATCACCCATCTTACTCACCACTCTGTGCCATGCTGTGAGTTCTGTCCTCTGCTGGCTCTTTGCTGTGAACCTCATGTACGTGCTTTCTGCATACTTCCTGGCTGTATGCTTAGAGCTGTGGCCCCGGCACTTCCTGAGTCTTATTGAGACAGTGTGCACCTTCTTAAGGAGTCCCCAGCCAATTGCCAAGAGGCATCAAGTACTTAAGGCATCCCCACAGATTGGAGGATGCCTGAGCAGCAAACTCTTCCAGTCTGTCTTTGGCTTCTGAGTTGTCAGGTCCTGTCCTGCTATTTCTCTTGTTCCACCTCCCAGGGGCTGCATACCCTGGCCTGTAACTGCATCCTGTGTCTCTCGTTTCTGCCTGCTTGGTGGCTACATACCCAGGCCTGAATCCTTGATTCTGTACCTGTTCCCATTAGTGTTGAGCATTCCGATACCGCAAGTATCGGGTATCGGCCGATATTCGCGTTATCGGAATTCCGATACTTAATTCCGATACTTTTTCAATATCGTATACCGGAATCGGAAGTTCCCATAATTCTTTGAGAGGCAATGTGATTTTAGTCAGCCAATGAGGAATCCTACGAAGTGTGGGCACATCCTGTAATGATGCGGTCATCTTAACTAATGGCATGGCTGTGATTGGCTGCTGAAATGATGTCAGAATGCACTATAAAAGGCGCCGCAGCCATTTTAGCGTCACTGTGCTGTGAACTCAGTTAGGGACAGAACGCTGCTGTGCTGACTCTGAGGGACAGTTAGATATTGCGATTTTGTGTACTACTGTGCTTGAGGCAGGCTAGTTTACCAACCGCTGTGTAAAGCTTCATTTTGCCAGTGTTGTTTTAACAGCTCTGTGCAAGGTGTGTGTGTGACAGTGCAGGTGACGCTGCAGTTTGCTCTGCATCCACCGCTGTTTGTAGGCATCTGCACGTGTCACTTTTTTTTTTTTTTTTTATTTTATTTAGTGGAATTGGTGCAGCTCCATTATATTAGAAAAAAATCAAATCTATTAGTGTGACGTGCTTCCATCCGTATACAATACATTGGTTGCAAACACTATAGAAGTACAGAAAGGAGCTTTTCACAGATTGTGGACAGTTGTGTTTCAGTGTTCACTTCAGTCTGTGTTTTTTACTTTTTTGAGTGCAGATCACGCTCCAGTTACTTGTTCAAGCACTGCTGCTTGTACTCTGCTGAGCGTGTCTCAGTGGCTCATCCTTTTCATTTATCTCCAATTGGTTCTGCTACATTCCATTTAAAATAAATCTAATCTATTAGTGTGACGCGCTTCCATCCGTATACAATACATTGGTTGCAAACACTATAGAAGTACACAAAGGAGTAGCCTTTCACAGATTGTGGACAGTTGTGTTTCAGTGTTCACTTCAGTCTGTGTTTTTTACTTTTTTGAGTGCAGATCACGCTCCAGTTACTTGTTCAAGCACTGCTGCTTGTACTCTGCTGAGCGTGTCTCAGTGGCTCATCCTTTTCATTTATCTCCAATTGGTTCTGCTACATTCCATTTAAAATAAATCTAATCTATTAGTGTGACGCGCTTCCATCCGTATACAATACATTGGTTGCAAACACTATAGAAGTACACAAAGGAGCTTTTCACAGATTGTGGACAGTTGTGTTTCAGTGTTCACTTCAGTCTGTGTTTTTTTACTTTTTTGAGTGCAGATCACGCTCCAGTTACTTGTTCAAGCACTGCTGCTTGTACTCTGCTGAGCGTGTCTCAGTGGCTCATCCTTTTCATTTATCTCCAATTGGTTCTGCTACATTCCATTTAAAATAAATCTAATCTATTAGTGTGACGCGCTTCCATCCGTATACAATACATTGGTTGCAAACAATATAGAAGTACACAAAGGAGTAGCCTTTCACAGATTGTGGACAGTTGTGTTTCAGTGTTCACTTCAGTCTGTGTTTTTTACTTTTTTGAGTGCAGATCACGCTCCAGTTACTTGTTCAAGCACTGCTGCTTGTACTCTGCTGAGCGTGTCTCAGTGGCTCATCCTTTTCATTTATCTCCAATTGGTTCTGCTACATTCCATTTAAAATAATCTAATCTATTAGTGTGACGCGCTTCCATCCGTATACAATACATTGGTTGCAAACACTATAGAAGTACACAAAGGAGTAGCCTTTCACAGATTGTGGACAGTTGTGTTTCAGTGTTCACTTCAGTCTGTGTTTTTTACTTTTTTGAGTGCAGATCACGCTCCAGTTACTTGTTCAAGCACTGCTGCTTGTACTCTGCTGAGCGTGTCTCAGTGGCTCATCCTTTTCATTTATCTCCAATTGGTTCTGCTACATTCCATTTAAAATAAATCTAATCTATTAGTGTGACGCGCTTCCATCCGTATACAATACATTGGTTGCAAACAATATAGAAGTACACAAACGGGCCTTTCACAGCTACTGAACATGGGTTTTTAATTTTTAACTAAAATATGTATTTTTTCAAATGACACAAATATAAGTAATGTTGAAGAGGAATAGTCCTACATCCATTGTTTGCACAATATTACAGGTGTACATCATGTCCCTTAATCAACAATGTATTATTATATTTACTTGTATGCTTTTATTTAAAAGCCAAGAACACAGAAGGATAACCTTCGCACTACAGCTGTTGTCAAAGTTCAACCCACATTATGCACTTCCAACATTGCAGCATTTGAGGCATGATGTGAGTTGGATTGGTCAAAGTTATGGAGTGAGAAGGTTCACCATCAGTACCCTATGGCATAAGTATGCTTTTGTGTTAGCATTTGTGTTAGACATGTGGATATCTGCCATAATATGTCACAATTATTTAGTTACAGATTTGTTACCAACACTAATCATTGAATGGTTTTAAATTTGACGTTTCACTTGTTTACAGCTTAGAAATAAGGGTGTAGCCTGATATCTATGTGTAGCACTAGCCACTTTAACATGTCATGTTTTTTTAAACATGTGTAGCTAGGTAGCAGTAATTTTTGCCGGACACACAGCAGGGGAACAGCAGGCGTTACTGAACCCCACTATCACTATAGCTTGTGTATTGGTCTGTGGACACGACACTTCTGAGCAGCAACTGGCAGTGTTGTAGCCCAGGGAGTATAGCTCAGGTGGTAGAAAGATGAACATAACAGGAGACATGGAAAACGTTGCCAACCAGTTAGTTAATCTGAAACCGGACAGGCAAATTCAGGCGAGATCCATGCCTAGTTCATTTTCAGAAAAGTAAGCCGTTCTACATTATCGTAGGATAGTCGCATGCAACGGTCTGTTAGTACACCACCTGCAGCAGTAAAGACGCGCTCCGATAATACACTGGCAGCAGATCAAGCCAGCACCTCCAATGCATACTGGCTAAGCTCTGGCCATGTATCCAGCTTAGAGACACAAAACTTGAATGGGGAAGAGCCATCTGAGAGTACACTGAGAGGGCAAGACATGTAGTCTGTAACCATCTTACGGAAATGTTGCCTCCTGCTGACTGGAGCCGTCTCGGATGGTGTAGACATTGGTGGCGCTGCCACAAAACTTCGACACATTTGGAACATACTGTTCTTGCCCTGTGCAGAGGCGCTGCTTGTGCTCCCTCTTGTTGCAGAGCTGTCTCCACTGCCTCGACGCACAGAGCTGCTTTGTAAATCAGTAGCAGCAGCAGTGCTCTCGGCTGGAATGGAGAACATTATGGATTGCACCAGTGTGTCTTGGTACTTCCGCATTTTACGCTCCCGGTTCAACGGTGTGATGAGGCTTTGTAAGTTGTCCCGGTAGCGAGGGTCTAGGAGGGTGTACACCCAATAATCAGACGTGGTGTGAATGTGTTCGATGCGGCGGTCGTTTCTCAGCCACTGCAGCATGAAATCAACCATGTGCTGCAGACTCCCAACTGGCCAAGAAACGTTGTCCCCTGCAAGAGGCGTCATCTCCGCCTGCTGTGCATCACCCCACCCTTGGTCTACATACTGACTAGAGCATTGTCTACCTCCCTCTGGAGCGATGTCTTCCTCCTCCATTGACTCCTCCTCATCCTCCTCACAAAGTCCTTCAAATACATATAAATTTACAAAATTTAAAACTCAAAATTTAAAAACTTTGTATCATAATTCTGTAACATCAGTTTATGGAAACACAATACCATTACAAAAGGATAGACCAAAAATGTACATTATGTGCTTTGTAAATACATTAAAAGTTTGTAATGGTTATGAAAATATAGACAGCGACTCTGGAGGTTCAATTGTTGATACAGCATGGTACTTTGAAAGTCCTCCAGCCCTTTGTGAGGAACCACGTTGCGCTGACTGTCCAGAAGGTGATGGAATTTGTGACTCCTCATCCTCCACCTCTTCCAAAACCTCATGCCTTAGTGCTTGCAGTGTTTTTTGAAGCAGGCAGATAAGGGGGACAGTCAGGCTGACTAGTGCATCATCTGCACTCGCCATCCGCGTTGACTCATCAAACGCACGCAAAACGTGGCAGATATCCTTCATAGAGTTATTCGCCACTCATTACACTGGCAGTGGCTGCCCATTCATTATAGGATCCAATTCTAATTACTGGTTCTCACCAACAAAGCTCTCCACAGCGCAGCACCCCCCTACATCTCCTCCCTTATTTATATTTATCGGCCTAACCGACTGCTGCACTCTGCAAACGACCTTCGACTAACCTCTGCACTAATCCGTACCTCCCACTCCCAACTCCAAGACTTCACCCGCGCTGCGCCAATCCTCTGGAATGCTCTACCCCAAGAAATTAGGACTATCCGCAATTTGGATGGTTTCAGGCGCTCCCTCAAAACACATTTGTTCACAGTGGCCTATCACATTCACTAATCAAAGTCATTCTATGTGTAATTCTGTGTGTGTAGCCCATTCACTATCTCCATGCATCCCTCACTTCCTTAAAATGGCTGGACCATCATTGTAAAAACACCATTGTATATAAACACCTGTACTTTGTATCTCCCACACCTCATTGTAGATTGTAAGCTTTCACCAGCAGGGGCGGCTGATTTTGCTTTAATTATTGTATTGTTAACGTTGTTACTTATGACTCGTGTTTTGAAACTGTTAAACTGTAAAGCACTGCGGAATATTATGGCGCTATATAAATAAATAATATTATTATTCTTATTATAGAGGCCCACTCAGTAGTGGTGAAGTGTGAACGGCGCAAATTTCGAGTTGACTGCGCCTGATGCAGCTGATACTCCATTACTGTTGGCTGCTGCTCACACAACCGCTCCAACATATGTAACGAGGAATTCCACCTGGTGGGTACGTCACATATGATGCGATGTTCATGAAGGTGAAATCTGCGTTGCAGAGCTGCAATCAGCGATCTGGCCATGCTGGAACGTCGCAAGTGAGCGCACTCTAGGCGGACCTTGTGCAGCAGTGCATCAAGATCCGGATAGTCCCTCAAAAAACTCTGCACGACCAAGTTGAGCACATATGACAGACATGGTATGTGAGTGAGGTTGCCAAGGCCCAGAGCTGACACCAGATTTCGGCCATTGTCACACACTACCAAGCCTGCCTGTAGATTCTCTTCCAAAAACCACACGTCGCTCTCCTGCTTTATGGCATTACAGAGCTCCTGCGCTGTGTGGCTAAGATTCCCCATGGAAATTAATTTCAGGATGGCCTGTTGACATTTGGACACGGCTGTGCTCATATCGGTCGCAACAGGTAAACGTTCACGGGTCCATGTGGAGGTAGACCGTGACGGCTCCTGCAGCGATGATTCTGAGGAACTGGAATAGGAGGAGGAATCAATGTGTACAGACTTGATTCCTGCAATCCTTGGAGTTGGCAGAACACGTACAGCGCCACTCGCAAGATCAGTACCCGGCTGCACAACATTGACCCAATGGGCAGTGAGGGAAAGGTATTGTCCCTGGCCATGGGTGTTAGAACCCTCTTGTTAGGTTTTGTTTCAGTTTGCTGGTCACATGACCTTTTTTCCCTATTTAGTCTGGCTCCGCCCTTCTGGCTTTGCTTGACTTCATTGTATTATCTACTGTTAAGCTAGCCGGGTGCTTAGGTGCCTTAATCTGTCAGTTTTGCTTGATGTTAGGATCACAAAGTATTTATTTTTCTGTTTAATTATCCATGCTACAATTTATGTTAGGAGGTGTCCACCTTTTCTCACAGTCCCTAGATCTTGTAGGGATTACTCCCTCGCAACTATAGGTCTTCGTTCACACTAGATGAGGACTTTAGCGGGTCTGGTCGCAGGATCAGGTTCCCCGTTACATCGTAGGGATTCAGCTTAGTTGTATTGTAGGGACAGAATTCCCTTCTTTCCTTACTGGTTGTAGCAGATCATAACAATGGGTACTGGTCCACGCATCGGTGGTCAGGTGGACCTTGCTACTGAGGGCTTTTAGTAGCGCATGTTTAATTTTTCCCTCAACATGCTTTTGCAGACCAGGGACGGCTTGCCTGCTGAAATGAAATCGGCTTGGCACATTGTATTGTGGGATTGACAATGATATTCAGTTACGGAAACTGTCTGTCTCCACCAGCCTGAATCACAGCATTTCAAGGGACAGGAGTTTTGCAATGCCAGCATTCAGAGCCTGTGCTCGTGCATGGTTTGCGGAGTATGGCCGTCTTTTATCCCATGCCTGTGCTACCGATGGCTGTTTTGTGGCCTGGGAGTGTGAGGATGACAGGGAACTTGCTGCTGTGTGTGGAATAACAGTTTGTCTCTGGACAACAGTGGCCGAGGTTCTTCCATGGCGATCCTGTGAGGAAGCATAACCAGCTGTGTGTGAGCTCGATGAAGAGGCTTCAACACAACCTGAAGATGTAGGTGCTGCTGTAGGTTGGCCTACATCTCTAGTGTGTCTTTGTAACTCAACTACGTGCTTTGTCCGCACATGTTTCCACATATTTGTGGTATTGAGGTGACTGACACTTTTAGCTATTTTTAATTTTTAATTACACAGCTTGCATTTCACATAGCAAATATCATGTGCAAGTGTGTGAAAAAAGGACCACGCAGTGCAAGTCCTGGGAGCGCACGTTTTGACTTTTGGAAGACAACTGCTCCGAACAGGTGCCAAACTGGAGGCTACAGGCAACCGAGTCTGCAGCCTAACTCTCCCTCCTGTTTGTACCGTTGGGGCAATGTCTTCCTCTATCTTCCTTCTATCACTAACCATTTCTCTAGGCCTCTCCCAGCTTTCAACCAAAGTACTGGTTCTCACCCACAAAGCTCTCCACAGTGCAGCACCCCTCCTACATCTCCTCCCTCATTTCTATCTATCGGCCTAACCGACTGCTGCGCTCTGCAAACGACTTTCGACTAACCTCTGCACTAATACGTACCTCCCACTCCCGACTCCAAGACTTCTCCTGCTCTACGCCAATCCTCTGGAATGCTGTACCCCAAGAAATTAGGACTATCCACAATTTGCATGGTTTCAGGCGCTCCCTCAAAACACATTTGTTCAGAGCGGCCTATCACATTCACTAATCAAAGTCATTCTATGTATTCTGTGTAAGTGTGTGTGTGTCTCTAGCCCATTCACTATCTCCATCCCTCAGTCCCTTAAGATGGCTGGAACATCATTGTAAATGCACCATTGTATATAAACACCTATACTTTGTATCTCCCCCATCTCATTGTACATTGTAAGCTGTCACGAGCAGGGGCGACTTATTTAGCTTAAATTATTGTATTGTTAACGTTGTTACTTATGACTTGTGTTCTGAAACGGCTAAACTGTAAAGCGCTGCGGAATATGATGGCGCTATATAAATAAATATTATTATTATTCCTCTGAGCTGCTCCCACCACCTTCCTGTTCCTCATGCCATGTTGGGTCTTGGACTCATCATCTCCACTACCCTCTTCCAACACCTGCTGTTGGGTGGTCTGGCCAGCACCATGCTCAACAGAAACTGGCACCTGGGTCTCATCATCATCAGATGCGTTCTGCGGTGTGCTGACCATCGGCACTGTCTCACCCGCCCTTCAGATTCAGAGAGACACAGCTGTTGCGCATCACTGCATACTCCCTCTTCACATTACAGAATGCTGCTTGGCTGGGCCCCTGTTTGCAAGCCAATAGATTCTGAGAACAGAAGCAGACACTCAGCTGGCTCCTGTACAGAACTCTCTGACTGCCTGGGCAATTTGCCAGGCGGTGAAGAGACAGATGGTTGCCCAACAGTGCTGTGGTCCTGAGAGGAGGTGGAAGCAATTGAAGTCGATGCATTGGCTGACATCCAAACAACAACGGCTTCAATTTGTTCTTCCCGCAGCAGGGGGGTACTCCGAGCTCCTACAAAAGTGCGCATAAAGGAACGCTCACGGGGAAAACTGGTGGATGCTGTGTCACTGGGGGCCGCAGCAGCCACAGAATCCCCACGTCCTCTCCCTGAAGAAACTCCACGACCACGTGCCTTACTCCCTGCCTTCTTCATCTTGGTAGATTGATAAAGAAAGTCTGAAAAGTTATAAGGTCTAAGTGTGGTTATTCCGCAGAGACTGCAGTGAACACTGCACACAACTGTTCACTACCCAATGCGTCTCAGCAGGAAGGCAGTCTGTGCGTCAAAACAAAGGCACAAGCATACATCCATGTACCCTGTTTATAAAGCTATATAAAAAAAATTATGTAGTAGTGACGCACACTTTATTGAGGTACAGTATTACATCGCAATTCACCATCTGTGGCTATGCAGTCTCATCTATATATACCTTATCTATCTGTTGTCATGCTTCCAAGTCGACAGTCACAGTCAGCCATAAATAGCAATTTTCACTATGCACTATGCACTTTTGAAAGGTTATGTTTGTTAATAAAAATGATTATTGCCACATATTATGAGTATTACATGATGGAAATTGTATAATTTTGTATAAAATATTTAGTGACATTATTCAGCAAATGGAACATTTTAGTAATATCACAGATAACTTGTAATGCTGATGATGTTTTGAAGTCAGACATTCATTGTCTATACAATAAAAATGGTGTACATACTGTTACTTATCCATCATTAATGAATTCAGATATGTACTTGTATGCTTTTATGTACAACCGTATAGCAGATTCCTTAACTAATTTATTTTGTGGTTTGCATTGCTGTTCAACATGTTAATGTATGTGTTTATGTTTGTCAATTCTTTATTTATCTAGATATTAGTTTAAATGAAATCATCATCTTATGGTAGTAAAGGTTATCTTTCTCTTGTTTGAAGTATAGACATTTAAAATTGACAGGTAACAAGGAAATTACTTGATCTAGTATTTAAACATCCTCCTTGACCCTGGGCTCCAACACCGCCAGTTGTTGCTCGGAAGTGCTGTTAGCACAGTCAACACTTGCTCCTGTGTTACTGGGGTTCAGTAACGTCAGCTGGTCCTCGGTTGTGCCATTGGCTCTTTTCCTTCTGCTGCCCCTCCGGGTTCCAGCACAGTCAGCTGGTCCTCGTTACTTGCATTGGCTCTTGTACCTTCTGCTACCCGTCCGGGTTCCAGTACCGTCAACTGGTTCTCCGCAGTGCCTTTGGCCTAGGTGCCTCCATCTCGGTATCCGAGTTCCAGCAACGTCTGCTGGTCCTTGGTAGTGCTTTGGAGCACAGGTACCTCCTGCTTAGTAACCGTGTCCCAGTAACGTCAGCTGGTCCTCGGTTGTGCCATTGGCTCTTTTCCTTGCTGCCCCTCCGGGTTCCAGTACCGTCAACTGGTTCTCCGCAGTGCCTTTGGCCTAGGTGCCTCCATCTCGGTATCCGAGTTCCAGCAACGTCTGCTGGTCCTTGGTAGTGCTTTGGAGCACAGGTACCTCCTGCTTAGTAACCGTGTCCCAGTAACATCAGCTGGTACAAGATTGTGCTACAAATACAAGATACGGAACAAGAGACACAAGAACAATAAGCAGAAGATCTAAAAGCAGAAGAACATGAAGTATAAGACCAAAATGAAGAGCAAAATATATGCTCTAAATTCTAAGCAGAAGAAGACTAAGCAGTGTATGGGGGTGAGTCCGTTCCTCCTCGTGGTGCCCCTGGAAAATGCCTGCTGCTGCAGGCTAAACTGAACACGGACAAATACTGTTGTAATTGAAATCTTTTGTGACAGCAAGAACGGAAGGATGAAAAATTCATACTTTGACAGATTACAAGTACAGGATTCTCTGTCACAAATAAGAATATGATGAAGAAGATGAAGCAGAATATGAATAAGAATAATAGTTTAATAAGAAGAATATGAGTAATGTTAACAAAGATGAATAGCAAGAAGTTTAAGAAGAAGATAAAGAAGGTGAAGATGAAGAATAATTTGATGAAAAAGATGATGCTGCAGAAGATTATGAAGGAGAAAGTGTGTGAAAAGTTAAAAAGGTGAAGATGAAGAGCATGGAAGTTGTGTAATATACATATTTGCCAAAATATAAAAAACGTTAACATTGTCAATTTCTTCGTCAATCCGAACATCTTTAAAAAAAAAATATTTATGCTATTCCATTTGATTGGGTTAAACATCTATGCCTTTAATGTCTCCTCAACCTTCCCCAATACATTCTACATTACTCTTTCTTGTTTTCCTTCATGTACAATTAACCAACAAGGCAAGAATGGGTTTTTTTTAATTTCGATATTTTGTTCCCATAGACTTACATGGGACTTCCGGTATCGGTATCGGGTATCGCCGATATTTTAGTGATATCGGCGATACCATTCCGATTCCGATACTTTAGGATATCGGAAAGTATCGCTCAACTCTAGTTCCCATTCCTGACCCTGTCTGAACTGAGTCCTATACTTGTACCTGTATCCTTGTCTGTAGCCTTCCCTACCTGTTGTGTGTATCCTTGTGTTTACTCCTGCTCCGCTCTGCTAGCTGCAACCTGTGGCTCTGCCCTGCTCGCCGCAAACTGCAGCTTCGCTAGCCGCACTCAGTGGCTCTGCCCTGCTTGCTGCACTCAGCGGCTCTGCCCTGCTTGCCGCACTCAGCGGCTCTCTCCTGCTTGCCGCAACCTGTGGCTCTGTCCTGCTTGCCGCAACTTGTGGCTCTGCCCTGCTCGCCACAACCTGCGGCTCCGCCCTGCTTGCCGCAACCTGTGGCTCTGCTCGCCGCACTCACTCAGCGGCTCTGCCCTGATCAATGCACTCAGTGGTTCTGCCCTGCTCGCCACACTCAGCGGCTCTGCCCTGCTCACTGCAACCTGCGGCTCTGCCCTGCTCGCCGCAACCTGCTGCTCTGCCCTGCTCACTGCAGCCTGCGACTCTGTTCTGCTCACCGCAACCTGCGACTCTGTTCTGCTCACCGCAACCTGCGGCTCTGCTCTGTTCACCGCAACCTGTGGCTCTGTCCTGCTCGCCGCAACCTGCGGCTCTGCTCTGCTCCTTGCGGTTCAGCTCTGCTCCCATTCCACTCCTTGCAGTTCTGCTCTGCTTCCGTTCCACCTCGTGCGGTTCTGCTCTGCTCCCGTTCGGCTTCTTGCAGTTCTGCTCTGCTTCCATTCCGCCTCGTGCGGTTCTGCTCTGCTGCCGCTTTGCTCCTTGCGGTTCTACTCTGCTCCCATTCAGCATCCTGCGGGTCTTGGTTCTTTCAGTCTGAACAGGTCCCTACCTGTTTCCATATACCACTCATACCTGTCTGTGTACCTGTCCTTCCTGAATCAGTTCCAGCTCCTCCAGTCTGAACAAGTCCCTACCTGTTTCCATATACTACTCATACCTGCCCGTGTTCCTGTCCCTTCTGAGTCAGTTCCTGTCCCTACTGTCTGAGCCGTGCCTGCCTGCCAGCTGTGCCTGACCTGCCTGCCAGAGTGCCAGCTGTGCCCACCTGCCTGCCAGAGTACCAGCTGTGCCCGCCCGACTGCCAGAGTGCCAGCCGTGCCTGCCTGCCTGCTAGAGTGCCAGCCGTGCCCGTCTGTACTTACCCGCGCCAGTCATTAGAGTTTTGTTCCCCAGTGAGGTCAGCTGCTACAGCCAGACACCGCCCTGGAGTGGTACCTGGCAGCTACCTGCCGCACAAGCCTGACCTCACCATCAGAGGCTCCAGTGAACATCAAGGTAGCTGCTTAGTCACGCCCCTTCCAGGGTAGTGTAGTTTGTGGCACAATCCCACGCTTGCACCGCCCAGCCAGGGAATGAGAGTTACAGCCTGTAGGGAAGGGGAAATATTTAAGCAGATCCGTTATATCCAATAAGAGCCAGATAGTCAGCAAAGGATTTAAATTCCAGCTAGTAAAACCAATTTTATAGAAGCACTAATAGGAATTATTGATCATAGAGGTGAGTTCCTCTACAAGCATCACTTCATTCATCTTGGTAAGCTAGAAGGAAATTGTCGTGGTGGTATTTTTTTTTCATAGTAGAGGAATTCACACTCTGGCAGTCATGACAAAGTGTCTCATGATTGAGTTTCTGTATATTTTTTATTGGTATGTCACTGTAATGGAAAAGGACGAGGGCCAGAGTCAGGTTAGAAATGCGGTCTATGATTTTATGTATCACTTGTTTTATTGGCAAATATGCAACAGATACAGACTTATTTGTGTGCAGGAGGAGTTTATACTTTTCTGACAGTAGATGGCGATGTTGTTACTGTTATATACTTAGTTGAATGTAATGCATATACTTGTTGTACTTTCGTTTCACTTTCTCTCTGGTAAAAGGTTTTTCAAACTTCCTGTTATGCTGTATTAAGAAGCTGATGTACAGTACAGACCAAAAGTTTGGACACACCTTCTCATTTAAAGATTTTTCGGTATTTTCATGACTATGAAAATTGTAAATTCACACTAAAGGCATCAAAACTATGAATTAACACATGTGGAATTATATACTTAACAAAAAGTGTGTAACAACTGAAATTATGTCTTATATTCTAGGTTCTTCAAAGTAGCCACCTTTTGCTTTGATTACTGCTTTGCACACTCTTGGCATTCTCTTGATGAGCTTCAAGAGGTAATCACCGGGAATGGTTTTCACTTCACAGGTGTGCCCTGTCAGGTTTAATAAGTGGGATTTCTGGCCTTATAAATGGGGTTGGGACCATCAGTTGTGTTGTGCAGAAGTCTGGTGGATACACAGCTGATAATCCTACTGAATAGACTGTTATAATTTGTATTATGGCAAGAAAAAAGCAGCTAAGTAAAGAAAAACGAGTGGCCATCATTACTTTAAGAAATAAAGGTCAGTCAGTCCGAAAAATTGGGAAAACTTTGAAAGTGTCCCAAAGTGCAGTTGCAAAAACCATCAAGCGCTACAAAGAAACTGGCTCACATGAGGACCGCCCTAGGAAAGGAAGACCAAGAGTCACCTCTGCTTCTGAGGATAAGTTTATCTGAGTCACCAGCCTCAGAAATCGCAGGTTTACAGCAGCTCAGATTATAGACCAGGTCAATGCCACACAGAGTTCTAGGAGCAGACACATCTCTACAACAATTGTTAAGAGGAGACTTTGTGCAGCAGGCCTTCATGGTAAAATAGCTGCTAGGTAACCACTGCTAAGGACAGGCAACAAGCAGAAGAGACTTGTTTGGGCTAAAGAACACAAGGAATGGACATTAGACCAGTGGAAATCTGTGCTTTGGTCTGATGAGTCCAAATTTGAGATCTTTGGTTCCAACCACCGTGTCTTTGTGCGACGCAGAAAAGGTGAACGGATGGACTCTACATGCCTGGTTCCCACCGTGAAGCATGGAGGAGGAGGTGTAATGGTATGGGGGTGCTTTGCTGGTGACACTGTTGGGAATTTATTCAAAATTGAAGGCATACTGAACCAGCATGGCTACCACAGTATCTTGCAGCGGCATACTATTCCATCCGGTTTGCGTTTAGTTGGACCATCATTTATTTTTCAACAGGACAATGACCCCAAACACACCTCCAGGCTGTGTAAGGGCTATTTGACCAAGAAGGAGAGTGATGGGGTGCTACTCCAGATGACCTGGCCTCCACAGTCACCAGACCTGAACCCAATCGAGATGGTTTGGGGTGAGCTGGACCGCAGAGTGAAGGCAAAAGGGCCTACAAGTGCTAAGCATCTCTGTGAACTCCTTCAAGATTGTTGGAAGACCATTTCCGCTGACTATGCCTTGAAGCTCATCAAGAGAATGCCAAGTGTGTGCAAAGCAGTCATCAAAGCAAAAGGTGGCTACTTTGAAGAACCTAGAATATAAGACATATTTTCAGTTGTTTCACACTTTTTTGTTAAGTATATAATTCCACATGTGTTAATTCATAGTTTTGATGCCTTCAGTGTGAATATACAATTTTCATAGTCATGAAAATACAGAAAAATCTTTAAATGAGAAGGTGTGTCGAAACTTTTGGTCTGCACTGTACAGTCATGGCCAAAAGTTTTGAGAATGACACAAATATTATATTTTCACATGATCTGCTGCCCTCTGGTTTTTATGTGTGTTTGACAGATGTTTTTTATCACAGACAGAAATATAATAATTGCAAACATATGAGTAACAAAAGCTTATATTGACAGTTAGAATGAGTTAATGCAGCAAGTCAATATTTGCAGTGTTGACCCTTCTTCTTCAGGACCTCTGCAATTCTCCCTGGCATGCTCTCAATCAACTTCTGGACCAAATCCTGACTGATAGCAGTCCATTCTTGCACAATCAATGCTTTCATTTTGTCAGAATTTTTAGGTTTTTGTTTGTCCACCCGTCTCTTGATGATTGACCACAAGTTCTCAATGGGATTAAGATCTGGGGAGTTTCCAGGCCATGGACCCAAAATCTCTATGTTTTGTTCCCTGAGCCATTTAGTTATCACCTTTGCTTTATGGCAAGGTGCTCCATCATGCTGGAAAAGGCATTGTTGATCGACAAACTGCTCTTGGAGGGTTGGGAGAAGTTGCTCTTGGAGGACATTCTGGTACCATTCTTTTTTAATGGCTGTGTTTTTAGGCAAGACTGTGAGAGAGCCGATTCCCTTGGCTGAGAAGCAACCCCACACATGAATGGTTTCAGGATGCTTAACAGTTGGCATGAGACAAGACTGGTGGTAGCGCTCACCTTGTCTTCTCCGAATGAGGCGTTTTCCTGATGTCCCAAACAATCGAAAAGGGGATTCATCAGAAAAAATAACTTTACCCCAGTCCTCAGCAGTCCACTGCCTGTACCTTTTGCAGAATATCAGTCTGTCCATGATGTTTTTTCTGGAGAGAAGTGGCTTCTTTGCTGCCCTCCTTGAGACCAGGCCTTGCTCCAAGAGTCTTCGCCTCACAGTGCGTGCAGATGCACTCACACCTGCCTGCTGCCATTCCTGAGCAAGCTCTGCACTGCTGGTAGCCCGATCCCGCAGCTGAAACACTTTTAAGAGACGGTCCTGGCGCTTGCTGGTCTTTCTTGGGCGCCCTGGAGTGTTATGTTACGGTAGCTGAGGAGTGCAGGTAAAAAAGGAAATACACCAGAGCAGTTGGAATCTATGAGATTGCAGTACCCTGACTAACCACCACAACTACAGGCAGCCGTGGAGCGTTCCTACGATGGTCCTAGACGCCTCGTCACAGCCTGAGAAACTAACTACACCTAAAGATAGAAATAGGAAAGCTATCTGCCCCGGAGCAGAACCCCAAAGATAATAGAAAGCCCCCAAACATGTAATGGCGGTTAGACAAGAGGAAATACTGACACAGAAAGAAAATAGAATGAGCAAACGCTGGGGCCCAAACTATCTAAATAGAAAAGGACAGGAAGGGTACTTACTGCAATCCCAGAAAACCCTGAAAAACACCAACATACTAATTTCAAAATCACCTGAGATCACACGACCTCTACCACCTAAATTAGTTCTCTGGTGTAACAAAAACAGCAGCCACTGAAAAAACTGCAAAAAGCAAAAGTACAAAACACAGTGGCTGGACTAAACTGAGAGGGCAAAAGCCCCCGGAGGGGACCCAGAAGGCCCCCACAGAAGTGCAGGACAAAATGCAAAAATATAGCAAAAACACAAAATAAGAAATCGTCTTATCTGACAGCAGGAGATGCAGACACGACACAGCAGGCTACAAGGGAAACTGGAAAGAAGGATTCAGACCAGAACAATTGATCACCGGCAACCCTGATGGGAAAATGATTCCCTTAAATAAGACCAATCAGTAACACCTGATTCCCAATCCTCACTAGTACCGCTTGTAACCACCAGAGGGAGCCTCTGCTCAGAACTCATCTCAAACCCATTCACAACAGTACCCCCCCCTTGAGGAGGGGTCACCGAACCCTCATTTGAGCAACCAGGTCGGTCAGGATGAGTTCTATGATACGCACGGATAAGTCTCCTAGCATGGATGTCCGAAGCAAACACCCAAGAATTATCTTCCTGACCATAACCTCTCCATTTAACCAAATACTGGAGTCTTCGTCTAGAAAAACGAGAATCCAATATTTTCTCAACCACATACTCCAGATTGCCCTCAACCAAAACAGGGTCAGGAGGCACAGCAGCAGGAACCACTGGCTCAACAAACCTCTTCAACAAGGACTTGTGGAACACGTTATGGATCTTAAATGTCCCTGGAAGAAGCAAACGAAAAGAAACAGGATTAATAATCTCCATGATCTTATAAGGTCCAATGAACCTAGGCTTAAATTTAGGAGATGCTACTCTCATAGGAATATTCTTTGAGGACAACCAGACCAAGTCCCCCACTTTAAACCGAGGACCATCAGTCCTATGCCGGTTAGCAAACCGCTGGGCCTTCTCCTGAGAGAGGGACAACCTCTCCACTACCTGGTCCCAAATCTGCTGCATACGCTCAACAACAGAGTCAACACCTGGACAGACAGAAGCCTCCGTCTGTCCTGAAGAAAATCGAGGGTGAAACCCAGAATTACAGAAAAACGGAGACATCAAAGTGGCAGAGCTAGCCCTATTATTAAGAGCAAACTCAGCCAAAGGCAAAAAAGAGACCCAGTCATCCTGATCAGCAGACACAAAGCATCTTAGATAAGTCTCCAATGTCTGGTTTGTTCTCTCAGTTTGACCATTGGTCTGAGGATGAAATGCCGAGGAGAAAGACAATTGAACACCCAGTTTAGAACAAAAAGTCCTCCAAAATCTGGAAACAAACTGGACTCCTCTGTCAGACACAATGTTCTCAGGAATGCCGTGTAAACGAACCACGTGCTGAAGGAACAACGGCACCAATTCAGAGGAGGAAGGCAACTTAGGTAATGGCACAAGATGTATCATTTTGGAAAACCTATCACAAATTACCCAGATGGTGGTCATTCTCTGAGAAACAGGAAGATCGGAAATGAAATCCATAGAGATATGGGTCCATGGTCTCTTGGGCACAGGCAATGGCATCAACAAACCACTAGAGCGAGAGCAAGGCTTGGAGCGAGAGCAAGTCCCGCAGGACTGCACAAATTCCCTGACATCGCGAGACAAGGTAGGCCACCAAAAGGACCGACTAACCAAGTCTCTGGTACCAAAAATTCCGGGATGCCCAGCCAATGCGGAACAATGAATCTCAGACATCACACTCTTTTTCCATTGGTCCGGGACAAACAATTTTCCAACAGGGCAGCGCTCGGGCCTATCCTCCAGACACCCCTCCAGAGCAAGTCTCAAATTAGGCGAGATGGCGGAAAGAACTACACCTCCTTCAAAATAACAGAGGGATCAGATAGCTCAGGAGAGTCCGCAATGAAACTCCTCGAGAGGGCATCCGCCTTAACATTCTTAGTGCCAGGAAGAAAGGAAACCACAAAATTAAAACGTGTGAAAAACAAGGCCCACCTGGCCTGTCTAGGATTGAGTCGCTTGGCAGATTCCAGATAGACCAGATTCTTATGGTCCGTAAGGACCACCACCTGATGTTTGGCTCCCTCCAGCCAATGTCTCCACTCTTCAAAAGCCCACTTCATGGCCAATAACTCCGATTACCCACGTCATAATTACGTTCAGTAGGAGAAAATTTTCGAGAGAAAAAGGCACAAGGGTTACTTTTAGAGGTCTCTGGATCTTTTTGGGACAAAACGGCACCTGCCCCAATTTCAGAGGCATCAACCTCCACCTGAAATGGCAGAGAAACATCAGGCTGCCGTAGAACAGGAGCAGAAGTGAATCTCTGCTTAAGTTCCTGAAACGCAGAGACTGCCTCAGGAGGCCAATTCACCACATCAGAACCCTTTCTGGTCAAATCAGTTAATGGTTTAACAATAACCGAGAAATTACCAATAAATTTACGATAAAAATTGGCAAAACCCAAAAATCTCTGAAGAGCCTTTAATGAAGTAGGTTGGACCCAATCACAGATGGCCTGAACCTTGACCGGGTCCATTTCAATAACAGATGGGGACAAAATGAATCCCAGAAATGAGATCTTCTGTACGCCAAAAAGACACTTTGATCCCTTCACATACAGAGCATTCTCTCTCAAAATCTGGAATACAGTTCGAACATGTTTCACATGAGAGTCCCAGTCATTAGAAAAAATCAAGATATCATCCAAATAAACAATCAGAAACTTGTCCACAAAATCCCTGAAAATGTCATTCATGAAGGACTGGAAGACGGAAGGAGCATTAGTGAGCCCAAAGGGCATCACAAGGTACTCAAAATGCCCTTCAGGGGTGTTAAATGCCGTCTTCCATTCATCCCCGTGCTTAATGCGAATAAGGTTATACGCCCCCCTGAGGTCAAGCTTGGTAAACCAAGTAGCGTTTTTCACCCTGGAAAACAGGTCAGAAATCAAGGGTAACGGGTATTGATATTTCACAGTAATATTGTTCAAGAGACGATAATCAATACACGGCCTTAATGAACCATCTTTTTTGGCCACAAAGAAAAAACCGGCACTAAGGGTGAAGAGGATGGTCTGATATAACCCTTCTCCAATGATTCCTTGATATAAGACCGCATAGCGTCATGTTCAGGTACAGACAAGTTAAAGGGCGACCCTTAGGAATTTTCTACCTGGCACTAATTTAAAAGCGCAGTCATAGCTCCTATGGGGAGGTAAGGATGCAGATTTACTTTCGCTAAACACATCAGAAAATCAAAAAAAAAAAGTCAGAACATCCTCAGCCCGGGGGGAGGCAAAAAAAACAGAGTGTTTGGTATTAACACATTGGCAGCCCAACTGGTTACAGACACAGATTTCCAAACCAAAACAGGATTTTTGAGACTGTAACCAAAGGGAAACCAGCACGATAATGTCATGCAGATTATATAGAACCCAAAAAATTTTCAGCACTCCTGGTGATCAGGTTCAACCCTCATTATCAAATGAGTAGAAAACTGGGGTTTATTCTCAGCCAAAGGGGTAGAATCGTCCCAGTAGGGGAATAGACTTCTGTAGGGTATCAAGGGAAATCCACAACGTTTAGCAAAATTTATAATCCATCAGGTTAATGCTGCTCCAGAATCAACGAAAGCCTGAGCAGAAATGAGGGAAAAGAGCATATCAGAGTGGGCGTTAATTAAAAAAATTAGTCTGAACACTACCCAAGACAACGAGCGTGCAAAACGTCTTCCCCGCCTAGGGCAGACTGAAACAGCATGAGAGGCTCACCACAGTAGAAAATAACCCCCTGCGTTTTGAAAATCAT